>APFE030581060.1:92814-131740 GCA_000404065.3 Pinus taeda
TTATTTTATTTTAGATGGCCCCCATTGTGAGCCTAAGGATTTATTATTAGAGTCATAGAATTAATTTCATGTATGAAGAATTCTTCTTGAGCATGTATATGAGTCAACAAAGGTGTTTAGAAGCCCTCCAACGACAAGCACTAGTTCCACTCCTTATGTCGAACTTGAAATGAATAAGGATCTCATGTCAACTCACTATATAGAGACACATCCCTTCATACACTCAAGTTGGCTTAATTATGATGGGAAACCACTATATATACGCACCAAGGTACTTCACATTTCCTTAGTTTAGGAATTCTGATCATCCTATGAATTCGAATGGGTAATAACAAGAAGACAGTTTAGATTCCTAGAACAGAAACTAATTCGGATGGAAGGAGCAATGGGAAAAGATGATAATGGAACAACGAAAAGGTCTAATGGTTTTTTGCAAGTACAATGATTCAAATATCTCTCTATGATGTTCGAATGAAGCTACAATCATCTCTGAATGTGATGGGTAGAGGCAAAATGAGGTTCAGATACATCTCAGTGTTATTCATATGGGCAGTGGTAAGATCTTTATGGAAACTATAGATCAGACCTATCTCTTTGTAGTCTCGACATGTTTGTGATGAGGAGGATCTTGAATCCCACGATGAAACACTCTATCTCGACATACATTCTAGATGCAGTCATAATATCGACATAGATGTAATCATGGTCTTGGAATAGATACAATCATGATCTTGATGGAGACATAGTTACAAGATCACGATCTTGAAGAAAATCTCTGTGCAACTCTCATATTTATATATATACATATCTCAGTATAGAGATCTCATCATTATGATGAAGATCTCAGTGAAGGTGCAAGAATGATGCAGTAATATTGATCTCTGTGGTGTAGTAGTGATGGCCTTGGTGTTGCAGTAGTGATGATGATCTTAGCAATGACGAAGAAGAGGGTTGGTGTCTTGGTCTTGGAGTGCCTTATAGGTCAAGGGTCTTGGTCTTGGTATTCATCAATTGGAATCTCTATAAGAAGAATTTGTGTGGGTTTTCCTCTCAAAGAGTGAGAGGTTTTGGCCCTGGAAGAGAGCCAACATTTTGTGTTCTTGTCTCTTTTGTTCTGGTAACTATTTGATGAAGTAAAATAACATACACTAATAACAAGAGAAGATTGTGCTAATAAGAAAAAGTAAAAAGTACCTCACAAGTAGTTATCATCGTTCGAAGAATATCACCCTAACCTAAACACCCTAGATTGTTCAATAGGGTATCATAGATAAGGTGTTGAAGTCAAAGGAAGGGCAACAAAGAGACATGCAAGGATCAAGTTTCAAGAAGGGCATCGAAGAAAGTTGAAGGTTATCAAAGAAAAGGATCAAGATCTACATTGAAATATCAAACCCTAGATCAAAGAAGCAGCCTACAACAACAATAGCTTTTTTTTATAGTCATCATCAAAATACCACCAAGACCCTCATCAATTTGTCTACAAAGCAAGGTAGCTTTAAGGACCTTAAAAATGAAGATCACATCATCTTGGAAAAAGTCTAAACCCTATTAGCAGTTCTCGTTTACACTACAAAAGAAGGTGAAGCATATTGAAGGCGAGAAGACATTGTCATCATCTTCAAGGCTATGAAACAAGCAAGGGTCATCTCCTTGCCCTAGAAGAAGATCTTCCAAAGAAGCAACAAATCATCCTCATAAAAAGGAGTAACCTTTTCTATTGGAGAAATGATTTTTCATTTGAAAGAAGATCATCCAAGAGGAAGCTCTAATACATATTCTTCAACCATCATCAAAGTGATCAAGTATAATAGTTCATGTTCACTTGTCAATAAGCATATTTCATTCTATAATCAAGTTTGGTTAAATGAATTCTTGTTTGCAAGGATATCTATAAATTGCTTGCATCATCGAAATTCCTTTCATAAGAAAGGAGGATAGATATAGTCCCCGAAAGAGAAGTCATTGATATCTATGGAAAAATCTCTGAAGTTCAAGCATTGTTTGAATGCATGGAAAAGTATCAAGGAATTAATAGGATTGTTATGAAATCAATCAAATATCCTCTCATCCCTATGTAGCAGAGGAGACATCAAAGAGATATATGAAATGCTAGAAGATATATTCCCTAAAAATGCAGTAAAGAAGATCATATCACTTAGACCCAATCTACACAAAATTGAAGGTATCAAATAATGAAAGAATATCTTTATAAGATCTCAATTGGGAGATTTGGGAGAGACGATAAGAAGATAACCATCGTTTTTCTGAAATGTACTAAATTTACCTCATTCAACAATTTGTGGTCTCTATGCTAGATAGAAAAATACAAGTTGAGGGAAAAAGTTTTGAAGGTTAAAATAATCAAACATTTGCACAAAGGAAAGGGAAGTTTGGTCCTCAAACAAGATAGAACAATATATCTAAGATTCAATGTTATGGAAAGAAAGCTCATATCACCGAAAAGATGGAGGAAGTTGAAGAAAAGGGCCAAAGAAAGAGGGAGTAACAAATCTCTACTATTATTGAGATATCCATCACAAAAGGGTCTTATCATAAGCTCCTAAATATTTTGTTATAGATATGACCGTGATAAATAATAAAATGCATCATGGCATCATGGAAGCATTAGAAACAAGAGTTTGTAACATCACCATGGGAATCATGAAGGACAAAAGGAACAAAATCCATGACAGTCAAACATGAAGGATATAGCTCTTGGGAATCTCATTGGACATTGAAGGAAAGGATGAAGTCATCTAGGACAAGTCTCATCATAAATCAAGTAAAAAATGAAACATTTTCTAGATGGGGATATGAAAGATCCTCAAGATCCTTTGATGGAATCCTCATCAGAGGGTTCATTAATCTAGAGAGGAAGCAAGTGTTTCATCAAGAACTCAAATCTGTGGAATTCATGGATGATGGTATGATGACATAAGAGATGAAGAAGATCAAGGGATTGAAGACACTTCAATCAAGGAAGCTGCTCAAAGAGGCCTAGATGACCTAAAGATAAATGAGGTATGTATGCTTGTGTTTAATATTATAATGTCATGTGGTTGTAGGTAACATGGATCACTACTTCTATCTTGAGAAGCATGGTTGAAGAAAGCATATCTCCTCCTATAAGAAGATGAATAAAGGCATGAGTCACACCACATGAAATCAACATAATATGTCCTCATATGAATTATGAGGTGGTTGACTACAATTAAGGAACTCTGATTGGAATCTCCTAGGAATGGAATGCATAAGGACAGAAGAGATTGTGAGATATGCAACCATGATGAAGGCGATCAACATCCAATAAACCAAGAATATTTGACTAGGAAATATCCTGGAAAGATATGAAGACTCTGATGAATGTCTAAAAAAGATGAAGACCCTTGACAATGAATATCTTTGGGAGATGTGTCAACATGTATGCAGGATGCTGATAGCTACAAGAATATGTCATGATGAAGAAGCCATCTCATAAGGTACTATTTGATTTAATGTTATGTTTTGATTTCTTTAATAATATCTGGATGAGTTCATGCAGGGCTACTAGAACAAGAGTTGTAAGTGCAAGTACAACTAGCATTCATGTGGTGAATGGAAACTCCTGAAAGATGCATGATAAGAAAGAAGTAGCCATATGAAGAAGGTTCCAGATATGTACCAAGAAGGCCACTTTCCATGAAGAAAGGAATGACATGATGAACCAAGGAGGAAAGTGATCGATGGCTAATGCTCTACGAGGAAGCAACTCGATTTAATTTCATGACATCAAGGAAAGAAATTGATCAAGAAGCTGAAGGACCCATGAAGAAGAAACTGCTAATGAAAATGAGAGTCCCTAGTTAAGAGGGAGTTATGACAAGTCCCTAATTAAGAGGGAGCTTGGGCAAGTTCTTGGCCAGAAGGAGCTTGGGTACATTCCTTTACAGGAATGGGCATATCTTCCCTAATTGAAAGGGAGAAATAGACACAACATTCTTGTATTCACTTGGGAAGAAAGAATGGAGGAGTGGGTAATCATCTAGCATCTGATGTTCTTTGAGGATGTGTAGGGAATCCAAGATAAGAGTAGGCAAGAGGAACAATATTCTTTGAGGGTTGGGAACCCATGATAAGAATAGACTATAATGTCATACTTAATGAACAATCGGGTGGGCATATACCTTGAGAGACAATGATGAAGGTGTCTATAGTCATTGGTCTCACCAACATTGTTCTCTAATCTAATGAAAGATAGACCTGCCAGTCAAGGCCTTACTGTGGAAACAATGTTGGTTACTATGATGCTATACATATGGGTTACCGATCCGATTCTTCTTATGAGAAATTATTCAGATTGTGAATGACCAAGTACCATTATGAATACCTCCCTAGTTAAGAGGGAGTGTTGTAAAATGTAACTAGGTTCGGTCTTCATAATGACATGTAATTGTGACTTTTGTAAATGATGTAATGAATAAAATACAATTATTATTGTAAACCTTGCTTCATGGGTTTCATGAGCAAGTGATTTTATTTTAGATGGCTCCCATTGAGAGCCTTAGGATTTTTATTAGAGTCATAGAATTAATGTCATGTATGAATAGCCCTTCTTGAGCATGTATATGAGTCAAAAAAGGTGTCTAGAATCCCTCCAATGACAAGCATTAGTTCCACTCCTCATGTCGGCTCAATATATAAAGACACGTCTCTTCATACACTCAAGTCGGATTAATTATGATGGGAAACCACTGTATATAGGCACCAAGGTAATTTTCATTTCCTTAGTTCATGAATTCAGATCATCCTCAGAATTCGGATGGGTAATAACAAGAATATAGTTGGATCCCTAGAACATAAACTAATTCAATTGCAAGGAGCAGTGAGAAAAAATGATAATGGAACAATGGAAAGGTCTAAGGGCTAGCTGCAAGTACAATGATTTGGATATATTTCTCTGATGTTCAAATGAATCTACAGTCATCTCTAAATGCGATGGGTAGAGGTAGAATGAGGTTCAAATATATCTCAGTGTTATTCGAATGGGCAATGGTAAGATATTTGTGGAAACTAAAAAACATACCTATCCCTTTGCAGTCTCAACATGTTTGTGGTGAGGAGGATCTTGGTGATCCCATAGTGGCACACTTTGTCTGAGCAAACATTCTAGATGCAGTCATAATCTCGGCATAGATGTAATCATGGTCTCGGTATAGATACAATCGTGATCTTGATGGAGACATAGTTACAAGGTCATGATCTTGATGAAAATCTCGATGCAACTCTCATATATATATAATAAAATATATATATATATATATTTATATACATATCTCAGTATAGATATCTCATTGTTATGATGAAGATCTCAGTAAAGGTGCAAACAATGATGCAACAATAATGATCTCGGTGGTGCAGTAATGATGGCCTCAACGTTTTAAGAGTGATGATTATCTCAGCAATGACGAAGAAGAGGATTGGTGTCTTGGTCTTGGAGTGGCTTATAAGTCAAGGGTCTTGGTCTTGGTATTTGTAAATTGGAATATCTATAAGAAGAATTTGTGCGTGTTTTCCTCTCAAAGAGTGAAAGGTTTTGGCCCTCGCAGAGAGCCAATATTTTGTGTTCTTGTCTCTTTTGTTTTGGTAACTATTTGATGAAGTAAAAGAACATAGACTAATAACAAGAGAAGATTGTGCTAATAAGAAAAAGTAAAAAGTACCTACAAGTAGTTATCATCATCTGAAGAATCTCACCCTAACCAAAATTCCCTAGATTCTTCAACACCAAGATCTATAGTATTACCGAATAATGTTAATTACAAGCCATAAATATCTCAAGATTTAGTAGTTTTCCTTAAAAAATAAAACCATTATCGAACCAATGAACTGCATGCAACTAGGGCTCCACTGCCTACTTCATTCAAGATCGATCATAAAGAGGAAGAAGTGTTTCCAAAGGTGAAAAGGAAACATAAAGAATAGATAAAGCATCCATGATCTAGATCTTTGAGCGCCACAAAACCATATCCAATCCAAGCTAATCATCCCACTTCAGTAATTTCCAAGCTAATCAACTAGCTTCAATAATTCTCTAACAAGTTGAATTGGTATCAGTTGAATTTCTCTATAGTTTGTAAATTTTCTTCTCAGACAGAGGATAAATAGGTTGCTTTCAAATCATTTTACTTACAAGTGAGGCTCTCATAAAACCGGTTAAACATAATTCTAGTTAGATGGGATCGATACCTTGTTAAAGACATAACCCATTACATCGAGCGTGGATGTTTTCCCAGGGGATTGGAATTTGGTCCATCGGTACCATTGTACCAGTGTTTTCCTAGAGGAGGGAAGGGGAGGCCATTGGAACAAGGTCACGATTTGATGAATCATTCTACCACGAAGTTGTTGCAACTTGAAAGAGAGCGATGGGGCAATAGAGAAAGCAAGATGGTTGGTTGCTTAGGTTCATCCTTCCATAAGGTTGTTTACAAGGCACAATAAATATTTCTTATGATTTTGTTCAATTTAGTTAGTGAAGCTTTTGTTCAATTTAGTTAGTTGTAGATAACTTATTAAATTATGAGAAATGGTTTCATGGAGTCGACCCTAGTACAAATAATTGTTTAACTCAGGCATATAGACAAGGAACTAGTTAGTTATAGGTACAAAAAAATTAGGTGTACTTATGCTTGTTGTCGTTGTTAACTAAGAAGTTGGGGACTAGGACTTATGCTAATGCATGGACCTGAATCTTGTTCCATGCAAAATGAATATTTTCCCATGTCAAGTTTCATAGGGAATAATGAATCCTCATACCCATAGTTATCCATAGCATAAAAATAAATTAACCAAGAATAAGAATATCTTAGGTTTCCTCCAAGTCGGAATAAGAATATACTAAGTGTTCCTTAAATGGGAATAAGTATCTCTTAAACCAGGTATCTTTCATGCTTAAATGTTTTCATTTGATTAAATATTGAGTGCTTCCCTTCAGAGGGGAAATCAGGATAAGAACACTTAGGGGTGCATTAGTTAGAATGAGGACATTCATGGGTGCATGGTTGGAATAAGCACTTCGCAAGTGAGAATAAATATCATGGAAATAAGTTTGAGGGTGAGTAGTCATCATGTGGGAATAAGAACATTTAGTTGAAGAGATGTTGTAGGAATAAAGACATCAAATCAAAGGTTTTCCTGACAGAGGAGGGAGAATGTTTGTTGGTTGTGAGGCGATGCCTTTGCCAAATCAAAATCAAGCTCTTCAACAAATAATATTTGTTGAAATAAATTGTCATGATGTTAAATGGTTCATGGACACCCTAGATTAATAGCCCTTCTCAATCCATTTCATGTGACACGTTGCAAGTTTTGAGAGTCTTCTTGTTTGGAGAGATATTATAGTTTAAAGATTGATGCCCCAAATGGATGGGTGTATCTCCATTTCATGCCCCAAGTGTCAATAGTATTAGAGTTACAATGTTTCCCTTTAAAGAAGGTCTAATTTGTGATCAAATTTGCCCCAAGTTCAAGTGTCCAAGCCAACCTTGAAAGGAGCTATTATGAAAGACATAATTATTCTTTTAATGAAGTTTAAGCCTCCCCTTACAAGTTGACTTCCATGACAGTCAAGACAATTCTTTTTAAGGTTAAAATAGTTAATCAATTCCCAATCATTCTCATGTCATCTCTTGTAATGGTGTTTTATTTTAAAAGGATTTATTTGTTTATTAATTTTTTTTTTTTATATGTCTTTTGGTTCAGGTCAGCTCCAATCTAGGGCTTCCTTCTAAACCATATAAAGATACCTTAGCCATGGACATTTTGAGAAATATTTCAATGCATTTGAGTCAATAAGGTATATGGAGCAGTCGAAGACCTAAGGAAGAAGAATAGGTTGTGATATAAAGAGTATTGATAAAGTTTAACAGAACATATATCAATCTGATCTGAAGTAGAGACGAAATCTTTGTGGATGCAAATTTTTTGAGTGCTAGTCATACTTTTATGAGGATGACTTTGTGGAAGAAAAGCTCGTTGTTTTGAGGCACATTTGTATCTTACATTCCCTGGAAACTTTGTGTCCAGTGGTAGCATCTTAGGCCTATTTAGAGGTAAATCTGAAGTCTTTCTTAGGTCCTATCCAAATTTCTTTTGAGGCAGATTCGAAGTCTTTCTGAGGTCTTATCCAAAGTTCTTCTAAGGTAGATTCAAATTCTTTCTGAGGAAAATCCATAATCTTCCTGAGGAAAGTCCAAAGTCACTTATGAGGCAATCTAAATCTAAGACAGTCAGATGCAATATGAGTATGAGGCAATCTGAGCCTAAGGAAAAGCTAAGTCTGTGGAAGAATTCGAGGCAGGCCTAGGCCTATCCTGATAAAGTTTGTTTAGCCTATGTTGAGGTATCACGAGGAAAAAATTAAGGCAATGTTAAGGATTGTTTGAGAAACTTTTGGGAGGTATGAGTTTAATTATGTATCTTGGACTATATATTATTAAGATTGAATATCAAAAGTCAAATTTTGTGGGACATACCTGAAGTTATCTTAGCACAGGTAGCAGTGATTTAGCATTGTTGTGATTGGGCCACTATCCCTAGTACAGGAGCCCAAAATTATTGTTTTACTTATTATTATTAAGGGTTCCAGGGTGGTGCTAGGCAAGGAATTTGTTGCTTCCTTCGAGAGGTTGTCACCTCCTTCCAGTGGGAGTTGGTAAACCAAGGGTTATAGCCCTTCTAGTGGCAAATGGTAAAGCTAAAAGTTGTAGCTTCCTTTTAATAAATAAATAATTTGTTAACGCCAATCTTGTGTACTTTTAATATGATATGATTGGTTAATGCTTTGTGATATTAAATTGTATTAAAAAGTGAAAGACTGATTCAACCACCCTATCAATATTTCCAACAATTGGTATCTCAGTAGGTTACCTTCATAATAGTCTAATCACTGGAAGGAAGATCGCGAACAAATATGGATGAAATGAAAGGCCTATCTTCAAACACAATTAAGGTATCTGATGGAAATGAATATTCATTATGGAGAAGTAGCATGGATACCTACTTGAAGGGTTTAGGAATGGATGTTTGGCTCTCCATTGTTAATGTCTACAAGAATCCAGAAAATCCTCCAACTGATCCTAATGAGAAGAAATTGCTTAATTATAATTCAAAAGACCTTCATGCCATCATAAGTGGATTTTAAAGAACCATAAGGACCAAGGTGATGACTTGCACCGCAACTAAAGAATTTTGGGATAAACTTAAGTGTCTTTATGAAGGTGATGATAAATTAAAGCAGGTTAAACTTCAATGGCATAAAGCACAATTTGAAAATATGAAAATGGATGAAATAAAAACTATTGAAACTTATTTACTCAGAGTAGACAAAGTTGTCAGTGCCATCAGTGGATTAGGTGAAGAAGTCAGAGAATCCTAGATCATACAAAAGGTGCTAAGATCACTTCCTTTAAGATATAATGCCAAGGTATCTCCCATAAAGGAAACCAAGGACTTGAAAATTTTGATAATGGATCAATTACATAACATCCTTACGATGTACAAAATGAGAACAGATGCAAAAGTTAGATAATCAAACAGAGAAGCAACTTTCAAATCCACAAAGAAGACAAGAATCAAAGAACTGAAGGTAGAAGGAACATCAAATGGTGAATCAGATGAAGGAAAAGCAAAATTTCGTTAGGAAGCTTAAGGAGGTAACTAGAAAAAAAGAGAAGGTAATAAACCTTTAAATGTTTTAGTTATGGAATAATAGGTCATTATGCTAAGATATGTCCTTTTGGGGAAAAGAAAATCTTCCACAAGAAAAATATTTATTCTAAGGAAGATATTAGTTCTTTATATGACAATGATACAAAAGAAGGGGATGCAAGAAAAGTTCACTTCATAACCTAAGAAACCCAAAATAATGATCATGACGAAAAGGTCATTGATTTAGAGGAAGAAACAAAAGAACAAACATGAAAATATATTATTTTTGGGGACTCAAAAATGATTCAAAAACTGTATAGGAAGATGAAGATCTTAAAGAAAAATTGAAGAATAATGAAAAGGAAAATGCCAAGCTCATAAGAAAAATTAGAGAGTTGAATAGCCTGCTTGAAAAATGTGATGAAGAAAATATCTCTTTAAAGGTCCACCTTGAAGAAGGAAAATATTTGAGGAAGTAATAAAGATATAGATGAGGAAGAAAGAAGAAGATTGTAAGAAGTTTGAAGAGGAAGTTGTGTCATTAAGGGTTGAAGTTGATAAGCTCAATAATAACTTGAACAACTCACTAGTGTTGGATAACATTCTCAGCTGTCAAATGCCATCAGGAAATAAAACACGTCTTGGTTGTACAAGTGCATCTTCAAGCAAAGAGGACATAAGCTCCAAGCCTCTGAAGGAATAAACTAAAAGGGAGTTTGATGAGTGCCAATGTTGCAGCAAGGATGCTGCAACTCCTAGGCTACCAACTTTACTTATCAACCCAGGGTTCGTACAAAGTTGGAGGTGACAGTGCTATATGCACAAGTAAAAGTGATGGTTTTGCCTGTTGTCACTGTTTAGCTAGCAAGAGACCGCTAGGGTTCCAAGCCATACTTCTATGGAGGCAGAAGAAGCTTGATTCTTTAATGGAAGAAAGACAAATCTACTCTTAGAGAGAGTTACTCTACTGCAATAATGGAGAACGTCGACATGTAATGCTAAACCACACCATTCCCTAATTAACCATTTAAGAAGTTATGCTAGGCAAAAATGCTAAATCAACATGAAACAAATGCTTCTATCGAAGTTGTAGAAGTAAGAAGAATCAAACAACACTAAGGTGCAAGTAAAGACACTGAACTAAATCTTTTTTTTTTTTTTTTTATTTTTATTATTATTATGCAAAATCAAGTATGCAAACTAATTGCTTTTGTGGATGTGGCAGGTGAATTAAGGATGTTTGAGGATGGCTGGAAGGGTTATGAAATGGTTGGATGGTTTGGAGGACATCTGGGAGGCTTTTGGTGACTTCCTAGAGGTTTTCCATCAATTCAGCCTTAAAACAGGCCATTTCAGGAAAACCTACAGGATGTACTAGAAACCTACAAGATGATCTTGTAGGAATTACAGTGAACCTACAAGATACAACCGATAGCAAAATGTGAGGTGTTGGAGGTGATGGGAGGCCTAGGAAAGGTGTGTGATGGGTGGAATGGAGTGGGAGAAGGTCTAGGATCACTCAGAAGTCAATATCCAAGATAGTAGATGACTGGATTCGCTCAATGTGCTTGGAAGGATTTCTATGAAAAATGATGAAAAACTAGTGAAGGTGATGGTGAAAACAAGGGATGGCTAAGGTGGATGGAGTGGAAGGTGGATGTTGGCTATGAAGTCTTAGTTTCCTCCTGAAGCACCTTCTCTACATAAAACATGTGTGTCTTCCAAAAAGCTATGCAAACAAGATACATTTTCATAAACTAGAAAAGCATAATTAATGGATTAATTGCATATACTATGCATGAAGAAAGTTGCTGAAAGGAATGAAAGCATGGATGAGATCTACTACAACAATAAATATGAAAAATATGAAAATGGAATTCTACCTTGAAAAACTAACCAAATACTAATTTATAGACAACAAACTTTGAAGCTCATAAAAGAACTAGAAATCTGTGTTTTTGGGGCTGTTTAAGGGTCCCTTCCTCAAGTCATGATCCCAAAGGGAGGAAGTGAGGCCGAGACACCTACTGACAACCTTGTGATGATCCTTTTTATCCTTGCTAACCTGCTACTTGAAGTAAGGAACAAATGGAAGCAAATTAAATAACAACCAATCTAATCTACACTACTTGTAATGGAAATACATCTAAAAGCAACTTAACGATGAAGCTATGGAACTACACTAAACATACATGTACCAAAAAAGAGGATCCTTGGATGCTAGGGTTGGTCCCTAACCCAAGATCTTCAGCCCTCTGAGTTAACTCAATGCTGGCTCAAAACAAAACTCATTCTTATTACCAAAACAACAAATTACATCAATAGGACTTTCACAAGTATTGCAGCTCGAAAATAGCTTAGAGTTTTACAATAAAAATCTGAATCCTACTGAGATCCTAAGCCTCTCTACTTATACAACTGAAGTCCCCAACGACTTCCTTAAAATTAGGGAGGCTCAGCTCCCAAACTCGAGATAAACTGGTGCTTTGTCTTTCACTTGCTTGGCTACCTTCTAATCCTCATGATTTCGCTGTTTGCACTCCGGGATGATGTGACGAATGGAGGAATATTCGAATGGAGGAGTAGTAAATGAGGAGGAGTCACCTTCTACAATCCCTCTCCCTTGTCCCATTCGAGTTTTCACGTTAGTCTTTGCCAATATTCCTTGATTTTCTCCTTTAATCCTACATTCAATGCATACTACTCCACTAAGCATAATATCCAACTCTAACTCACCTCATAAACAAAATATAATAAAAACATGTAATAAGTTAAAAGAAAAGTTGGTTTGACTAAGCTAAGAGGTGAATTAAAGCCCATATAATTACCCAATGATGAGGCTCATTAGAGTTTACAAAAGTTATTGCTTCAAGAAGTTCTACTAATATTTCCAACATCCATCATGAAGAGATCAACAATGAATTGAATCACCTCCAAAGAAAAACAAATTCAAAATATCATCCTACTCTCCCAGGCATAAAAACATTTTTCTTGGTTATTGTTACTCTTGTGGAAATTTTGGGCATAAAGCAATTCATTGTAAAATCAATACAAGATTAAATTATGCAAGAAGCAAGAGTGATTATGGATTTGCAAGAAGTGACCATAGATTAGGAAATTTTCATGGATCTACCAATAAAAACTACAATCCATTTGAACCACTAATGAATTAGAACATTGTATGTTATAAATGCAATAATCTTGGTCACAAGGCATAAGATTGCAAGTTTATGAAAGAAAATTCCCCAATCGCGAAAACAAGGAAGCTAGCTATGATATGGGAAAAGAAAAAGAAGGAAGATTGCAATGTATTATTGACCGTTGACGACAAAGAAGATGAATGGTACATAGATAGTGGGTGCTCAACACATATTGCAAGAGATCAAAACAAATTTGTTAGCCTAAAAATAAAAAACCGACAGTTTTGTGTTTGGAGATAACTCCTTTTTCAAGATACTCATAAAAGGTGTAGTAAATCTTGGAAGTGAAGATGTAAAAGCAACAAATTTTTTGTTGGTTGAATACTTGAAGAACAATATTCTTATTGTAGGCAAAATGTCTGATCAAGGGTATAATCTCGTTTGATTCCCGGAAACATGAAATCAAAGAAGAAGTCTAAGGAAGATTGGTTGCAATAACTACAAGAAGACCAAACAAAGTAAAAGATAATTTCATCCAAGGAAAAGATCTTCAAGAATAATAAAGAAGGAAAGGACAAGAAGACAAAAGTAGTGTTGAGTACCATGTGTTTAGGGGGAGCTTCCCAAAATAAACAAGTCCCATTTTTCATTGATGTCGAAGGGGGAGAAAGGAAGTGCAACATGGAGACAAAGGAAGAGAAGCATGGGGACAGACGAAGCATGAGACAAAAGGAGCATGAATGTTCAAATCAATAAAAAAGGGGGAGATTGTTGGAAGAAATTGTCGTTGATGTCAAATAGGTCATGGCCACCCTAGATTGATAACCCTCATCAAGCCATTTCATGTGACATGATGCAAACTTTGAGGGTCTTCTTATTTGGAGAGATGTTATAGTTTGAATATTGATTCCCCAAATGGATGGGTGTATCTCTAGTTCATGCCCCAAGAGCCTATAGTCTTAAGTTGCAATGTTTCCCTCTGAAGAAGGTCTAATTTTTAATCAAATTTGCCCCAAGTTCAAGTGTCCAAGTCAGTCTTGAAAAGAGCTATTGTGAAAGACAAAATTAGTCTTTTAAAGAAGTCTAAGCCTTCTCTTACAAGTTGGCTTCCATCACAATCAAGATGATTTTTGTAAGGTTAAAATAATTAATTAATTCCCAATCCTTCTAATGTTGGCTCCTGTAATGGTGGTGTGTTTTTAAAGGCATTTATTATGTCTTTTGGTTAAGGTCGACTCCAAAATAGGGCCTCCTTCCAAACCATATAAATATACCCTAGCCGTGGACATTTTGTGCAATATTTCGGTGCATCTGGGGCAATAAGGTATCTGGAGCAGACCAAGACCTAAGGAAGAATAATAAGTTATGATATGAAGAGTAATGATCAAGGTTACTAAGAACAAATAGCTTCCAGATATAAAGTAGAGACGAAAATCTCTATGGAGGCAAATTTTGAGTGTTGGACATACTTTTATGAGGACAAATTTGTGGAAGAAAATCTTGTTGGTTTGAGGCACATCTGTATCTTAATTTTTCTTGAAAGGCTGAGTTCAATAACAATATTGTGGGCCTATTCTGAGGCCCTATTTGAAGTTCTTATGGGTATGTCCAAATTCTTTTTGAGGCCCTTTCCAAAGTTCTTTTGAGGCAGATCTAGAGTCTTCTTGAGGTAGATACAAAGTCCTTCCGAGGCAGGTCCAAAGTCACTTCTAAGGCAGTTTGATGCAATTTGATTTTGAATCAGAGCTAAGTCTGTGGTAGAAGTCGAGCTAGACTTAGGCCTATCTGATCAATTTATTTTTAGCTTGTGCTGAGGTATTATGAGGACCAAATTAGTGTTTGTTAAGGATTGTTTGAGCAACTATTGGGAGGTATGAGTTAAGTTATGTATCTTGGACTGTTTATTATTAATATTGAAAATTAGAAGTTAATGTTTGTGGGGTAGACTCAGAGTTATCTTAGCATAGGTAGCGATGATTGAGCATTGTTGTAACTGGATCATTATCCTTGGTACAAGAGCCAAAAACTCTTGTTTTATCTATTATTATTAAGGATGGCAGGGTGGTAATAGGCAAGGAAGTTGTAGCTCCCTTCAAGGGGTTGTCATCTCCTTCTAGTGGGAGTTGGTAAAATAGGGGCTATAGCCCTTCTAGTTGTAGTTGCTAAAGCCAAAAGTTGTAGCTTGCTTTCAAGATATAATAAATTTGTGATTCTGGATTCAGATATTCCACAATTTTCATTTTCATGTTGTCTACGTTTCAATTCTAGAACAAGACTCATCCTCGGGACTGATTTACAAAGAAGAGAAGCGGTGACTATAAATATGATTTGGAGTGAAGTCAAGTTTGGGGAGCCAACTAGCTCAGGATGAAAGAAAATAATTTTATTATTTACAATACATTATTTGGTTTTATTTTTAATTTCTATAGTAGTTTAATAATGATTTATAGACTTTTAATTGTTGTTAATAAATTCTAATGTGAATTATATTATAAAATTATGATGTTAATAATTTTATTACTACCTTTATGTTTATAACTTATTGTAGTAAATTACATTTATAATTTTATTATTATTTTAATTAAACCTATTTTTTTTTGTTTTTGTTTAATGCATAAAGGAGTTGATATATTACTTTATTATTGCTAGATTATAGATTTTATTTAGCTTATGTTATTAGTTTGTTGCTAATAATGTGTTATTAAAAGAGCTAATAAGATGTTATTTTATTTATTGTTAATAAATTATTTATTTTAATTTAAATCTCCCTATGATACTCTTTTCTATTTTACTAAAGATTTATGAATATTATGTCTTTAATTAATGTTAATATAATCTAATATGAGTTTTATTATATTTGATAATATAATTCATGTTATTATTAATTACATTGTTACCTTTATGTTTTCAACATATAGTAATGAGGTTTTTTTATTCTTTTATCATTTATATTTTATTATTATTATTATTTATTTATGTGTTATCCTACTAATGCTTAATGTTATTTTTAGGGTTAAGAGGGGTGGAGTTGGTAACCAAGGATAGGGTCCAAAGAAGGGATGGGTTCAAAAGGTCAAACATGGTGCATGAGAGGTTGATAGGGAAATATTAAGAGGAGGGACAGAAGTGATATAGGAGATAATTGTGATGGGTAGGGCCGGAGGGCGGGCATGATGAAGAATGGTAAGGGAGATGAGCAGGGGGGAACATTTTATTCAATATGGGGGAAAAGTGAAATCCAATTTATGCTAACTTCCAAGCCTCCATCTCTATTGAGGTTGTGCGGGTGCTTGATGATTTCAAGTGCCTCCCACACTTTACGTTTGAAATGATGTTTTTCAATGGCAATGAACTTTGTGTCTTCAAGGCAGATATGGTGGTTTGTCTTGCCTACATGCTTAGCTAAAGCTGAAGAACGAGTTCTTTCCTTACGTATATCTGCACCATGCTCTTTGAGCCTAATCTTGACAGACCTACCTATTTCCCCAATATAGTGTTCCCCACAAGAGCAATTGATCATATACACACCTTTTTGATGGAGGTGGTCCTTGACACATTACATTCTTTGTTTAATAGTCGTTAAGGGTTTGAATGAAGTTTTGATATCTTTTCTCATGAGAACTTTAGCTAGCTTGTCTGTGACCCCACGAAAGTATGGAAGGTAATCATTAGCATATGCTTGGTTTTCAAATTTATCTTTCTTGTTTCTGGATCTGGATTTCTGAATGACTTTAATGATGTTGTTATTCTTGTATCCTAGGCTGGTAAATACTTTTTTCTAAGTAATTAATCTCTTCTTCGGTGTGGATCTCATCTGATATTCTATAGGCTCTAGTAAATAGGGTGTGAATAACACCCATTTTTTGAGCTCGATGGTGGTGTGAATCTGCATGAAGGTAATTATCAGTATGTGCCTTCTTTCTAAATACTTTGTCCTAGGGAACCATCCTTGTTTCTAATGAGGAGGATGTCAAGGAATGGTATGCAATTATTATCCTCAACTTCCATTGTAAACTTAATGTCATCAGACATGCTATTGAGATGGTTTAAAATGTTTTTAAGTTCATCATCCCCATGACACCAGTTAACATTGGTGTCATCCACAAACCTAATCCAAAACTTAGGTTTTAAAGGATAGGTGTCAATAGCTTTCTTTTCAAAAGTTTCCATGAAGAGATTGGCTACAATAGGTGAAAGAGGTGATCCCATAACCACTCCCGATGTTTGCTCAAAGATTTCCCCTTGGAATGTGAAGAAAGTGGAATGGAGACAAATTTCATCCAGCTTCGCAGTTTGGGGGTCTGCCACTTCTTTTACTACTTGTATTGCTTCGTCTAAGGAAATCTTGGTGAAGAGTTGGACCACATCAAAACTAAAATTTTTATACCCCGAATCTAGTTTATCTTGTTTAATGAACTCAACATATTGGTTAAAGTCTTTGATGTAAGAGTTAGTTTTACCAACTAGAGGGGCTAGGGTGTTGGCAACATACTTTGCTAGTTTGTATGTGGGCGCTCCAATAGTATTGGCTATAGGTCTAAGGGGGACATCATTTTTATGAATTTTAGGGGCCCCATAGATATGAAGTGTAATTTCGCTGTTGGGGGTAAGGTGCCTTTTTCGTTTCTCATCCACTTTAGTCTCTTCAATGACCTTCTTGACTAGCCTTGTAATTTTTGAGATGGGTTTTTTTTTCAAGTTTTTTGTAGCTACCACTATTATATAGGTGGTCCTTCATTTTGTCTATGTATTCATCATGGTTCATCACCACAGTGGTGCCTCCTTTGTCAGCCTTTAGAATGACAATTTCATTATTCTCCCTCATGCTTTCTAGGGTTTTCAACTACTCATGGTTTAGATTGATTTTCAGAGGTTTGGCTCTCCTTAGGATGACAACACACTCTTGTCTAACAAGCTCTTTGTCTTCATCATTAAGAGTTTTGATTCCATCTTCAAGGCTGCAAATGATTTCTTCGTTAGGGATCAGTTTGGGGGCCACGACAAAATTGAGTCATTTGTCAAGGACTTCAGCTTCTTCCTTATTCAATTTGTAAGAGGAGATATTAATGACTTTTTTAATAGAATTAATGTGAGAATTGTTTTTTATTTTGTTATCTGATCTATTGGTTGTATTGTCTATAATGCCTCCTAGGTTGTTGCCTATAGTACTAAATCTCAGTGTATAATCATCTAGCTTATTATCTATTTTATTATATCCTTTGTTATTTAATATATTAATGTTCTCATCTATAATATTGTTTATTACCTTGTTATCTAATATAATGTTTATTTTCCTAAACTATTACTAGCATTAATGCCATTTATGTTAATATCATTCTCATGTTTATTGATATCGCTATTTGTAATTGCGTGCCCACTATCTTCTCTGTCATTAAGCATGCTATTGTTAAATTGCAGAAAGTTACCTACGTTGACCTTATTATCTAATATAATGTTTAATTTTCCTAAATTATTAATAGCATTAATGTCTTCTATGCTAATATCATTCTCATGTTTATTGATATCGTTGCTTAGAAATGCGTTTGCACTGTCAGCTATGTCATTAAGCAAGTTATTGTTAAATTGCAGAAAGTTACTTACGCTGTGGCATGGGCTGGACTCGGCTTTCGGGCTTCATAGTTGCTCCATTGCTGATTCCCTTCTCCCTTGCTTAGAAAGCTAGATCCGGAAACAAGAAAGATAAATATGAGAACCAACCATCTGCTAATGCTTACCTTCCATACATTTGTTGGGTCACAAACAAGCTAGCTAAAGTTCTCATGAGAAAAGATATCAAAACTTCATTCAAACCCTTAATGACTATTAAACAAAGAATGAAAATATGTCAAGGACAACCCAGAGCACCTCCAGTAGAAAGGTGTATATATGATCAATTTATCTTGTGGGGAACACCATATTGGGGAAATAGGTAGGCCTGTCAAGATTAGACTCAAAGATGATGGTGTAGATATCCGTAATGGAAGAACTCATTCTTCAGCTTTAGCTGAGCAAGTAGGCAAGACAAACCACCATATCTGCCTTGAAGACTCAAAGCTCATTGCCATTGAAAAACATCATTTCAAACATAAAGTGCGGGAGGCACTTGAAATCATCAAGCACCCGCACAACCTCAATAGAGATGGAGGCTTGGAAGTTAGCAGAAATTGGATTTCCCTTCTCCCCCACATTGAATAAAATGGTCACCCCTCCTCATCTCCCTTACCATTCTTCATCATGCCCACCCTCTGGCCCTACCCATCACAATTATCTCTTATATCACTTCCCTCCCTCCTCTTAATATTTCCCCATCAACCTCTACATGCACCCCGTTCGACCTTTGGAACCCATCCCTTATTTGGACCCTATCCTTGGATACCAACTCCACCCCTCTCTTAACCCTAAAAATAACATTAAGCATTATTAAGAAACCTAAACGTTAGTAGAATAACACAAAAAAAAGAAAAAAGAAAAGAAAAGAATAAAAATGAAATATAAATGACAAAAGAATTAAAAAAACTCATTACTATATGTTGAAAACATAAAGGTAACAATGTAATTAATAATAACATGAATTATATTATCAAATATAATAAAACTCATATTAGATTATATTAACATTAATTAAAGACATAATATCATAAATCTTTAATAATAGAAAAGAGTATCATGGGAGATTTAAATTAAAATAAATAATTTCTTAACAATAAATAAAATAACATCTTATTAGCTCTTTTAATAATACATTATTAGCAACAAACTAATAACATAAGCTAAAAATAAATCACAATATAGCAATAATAGAGTAATATATCAACTCCTTTATACATTAAAAAAAGGTTTAATTAAATAATATAATAAATAATTATAAATGTAATTTACTATAATAAATTATAAACATAAAGGTGTAATAAAATTATTAACATCATAATTATATAATATAATTCACATTGAATTTATTAACAACAATTAAAAGTCCATAATCATTATTAAACTAGTTATATAATAAAATAAAAACAAATAATTTATTAAATAACAAATAATGTATTGTAGATAATAAAATTACTTTCTTTCATCCTGAGCTAGTCGGCTCCCCAAACTTGACTTCACTCCAAACCATATTTATAGCCACCGCTTCTCTTCTTTGTAAATCAGTCCTGAGGATGAGTCTTGTTCTAGACTCGAAAAGTAGACAACATGAAAATGAAAACTGTGGAATATCCAAATCCAGAATCACAAAAACCACACCACAAAAATCTCCAAACCATTATATAATAAATTGTTAATACATATTTTGTGCATTTATGATGTGGCATGATTAATTAATGCTCTATGATATTAAATTCTAAGAATAAGTGAAATATTGATTCACCCCCTCTAAATATTCCCAACAATATCCTTTTCCCTCGCTATTTCTTAATAGGATTCCTTTTCTAAAAATTATCATCACATGTTTCACCCCAATTGGCTTGGTGTTGCATAGAACATACTTGAATTCATGAATTTATATAAGAACAAAGTTATAAATTTATATAAGAATGAGTGAGAAAGTAAGAAAGAGTGCTTGAGAGATTTACCATATATGTGCTATCTTGAAACAACGAGCCTACAGTCACAGGATTTATCTTGAAGTGGTAAAGCTACCAACTAGTTAGGCGTGCAAGCAACATTCAAGCTTTAAAATTTCAAGCATTTAGAAAGTTGGAGTCTTGTTGGAGTCTTTCAAGCTGAAGGGGACCTCAAACCTTGAAAATCCTAGAGTGTTTCAAGTTGAAGGGGATGCCTAGAACCTCTACCTCAAGCTCAACATGCATTATATATTATTTACTATTCATTGAAGTTTTTATAATGAAGGAACACGAACAATTGCAAGGTGGTAATAAAAAAACTCCATTGCCATTTGCATGATGATGTAGGTGGCAAGTATAGGTTCCAGAGAAAGTGGGTGTAATATGGTAGCAAAGACACTTCATTGCCAGTTGCGTGCTAATGCAGGTGGAAAGTGTAGGTTCCAAAGCAAGTGAGAGCAATTGCGCCATGCAATGTATTATACATGGAAAAGGACAATTAGTAAATATTTAATTTTAACAAATAATGCTAACATTACTTAGTTGGATAAAAATGTTAGTGAATCCTAAGATAAATGTGGGGCTTTGCCTCTGGACGAGACCAAATAAGGCATCAATTTTAAAACATATGTTAAAAGTGAAATGCAAAGGTTGGGAAAATATTATTTTATTGAAACTTTTGTTTAAAACCATAATTTTTTTTTGGTTTTCATGTCGAATGAATTAAGGGACTAAAAATCAATTATTATAGTCCTTGTAGCTTGAAGGGCAGGGACTAATAAAAGCACATAACTAATTTATAATTATCATGAGTCATATATGTTGGAAATAAAACTGAGAGGGGAGGGGGGTTTAGCAAATCAATAATCTTTTCATTTCCATTATCAGATTCATATATGCTACTTCAGATAAGGATACCCACGTGTATATGCAACTGGCGTATATCTAGTAAATTTATGATTCAGTTAGTTGATCTTCAATGAGTGCATCAAGACATATTAACCATATGAATAGTAAACATGCTATAAAACAGAACAGATCATCACACATAAGAAGCACACATGAACACCATGATGTAAGGTGGAAACGTAATGTGGGTGAAAACCACCTGCTGCAATTCGTCTCTATCTTCTTTTAAGAAGAAACTTCTTTTTACAATATCTCTGTACTAGTGCAGTCTTATAACAGTATTCAGGGTTCTACCTACAGAAGGCTACAACCTTCTCTCATTCTCTAGCTTCTCCTGGAAGGAAGCTACAACCCCCTTAGCTCTTATACTAGCTAAAGTACTAGTACATAGACACTGACCTACAAAAGACTACAACCTTCTCTTTTCTCCCAGGGACCACATTTCATAAATTTTCAGATTGGGTCCATAAATACAAAATAATCACCACTACAATACAATCATTAACTTTGAATCACCCAACCACTGAATCAATGAAACCCTGTCATCAAAACACAGTCACCAGAACACAGAGCAGAGCCCAGAACTCTGCAACAACCACTAGAACCAAACAACCATTAAAACCGACAACAACCTCAAACATCAAATCTCATAATGTATACGCTACTTGACTGTGTCGAACCAGCATGTATATGCCCTTTCACCAGAGAGAACTCACGTATAGATCTGAAAATAATTACTTATACCTTCGCTACAATTTTCAACTTCAGATATACCCAGACCATGAGATATAAAGGATAAAACATGCGTCAGTATTTAGATCTATTCATGATCATACCATATAATGATAATGCATTTTAGTCTTCATGATCCCGGTCCATCAACCTTCATCAACCGCATAGGTGCTACCTTGGTTCAGATCAAACAAAGCATCACAAACCCATAACCAACATACTAGATCTCACACTTCATCAGATATTCATCAATTGCACACTTTCTCCCTCTTGGCCTAATGATCTTCTCCTTATATAGTCTTAGGCATTACTCAATACCATGGTCCAAAACCACGTAAACTAATACCTTGGACCCAATACCTGGGGTCAACACTTTGGACCAAATACCATGGACCAATACTCAAATACCATGGACCAAATACCACAGACCAAAACTTAGATTCCCAACATGTACGCGCCTTTCCTTCTGTAATCACGCGTGTGTATGTATACACGACTTAGTATATGGTAAAACTGTGTGTATATGCATTATTGTCACAACGAATCTGCATATACCTCTCTGATCATTCTAGCTTTACTATGATCTGTCATCTGAGTGAGTTGCCATCAAGGAAAACACCTGTATCATACCTATATCATAATGCCAACTATCTCCCCCTTTGGACTTGATGGCAACATCCAAACCAAGTCACTCTCCCCCTTTGACATCAAGGGCAAAGGGCGGACCAAGATATTCTCTCCCTTGATATGCATTCTGCCATCCATACTCCCCCTGAGTGCATGCTGAAGTCTCTGATTGAGCTACCCCTTTGTACTGTTAGAAAATTATATATTACTGAGCAATGGAACACATAAAATATTGCAGAAATATAAACACAGAAAACACATAAAACAAGAGAGACACAGATATACGTGGTTCACCCAGTTTGGGCTACGTCCACGGAGAAACATCCAATCCTTCTTTTATTATATTATCTAGCAAAATGAAGAGATACAACCTACAACATATCCGCTATAACACCCTCTTCGCTCTCAATCTCCTCTCTCTTCCTCACTCAGAATACAGATCTATATAGTCGCAATACAATTCCCTCATATATAGTGAGGGGTTTCCTTCTAGGGCAAAAAACCCTAAATTAAACATAACTTCTACCGTCAGATCATCCGCCTAATGAACGGCCCAGATTGACTGGAAATTACTAGACTTTTACAAAGCAATTTTACATCTATTTTTAGCTTCGAGGGCGCTACCCCCGAACCCTCGGGAGGGATTAACCCCCCGGGACCCCCGCGGGGGGGACAAGTCAGCCCCACACCCCCACACGTGGAGGGGTGTATAGTCTTCCTGGGGTATACATTCGGCTAAAACCTTTGAATAAGAAGATAATCAGGCTCCACACCCAACAATCTCCCACTTGGAGACTGATTATAGCAACTCCACCGCTGCTTCATTTGCTAGACAATGACTCCACTTTGGACTTGGCTGTTTCTCATCTTCTTCATCATACTTGAAGACCAATTGAAACTGGGTAGATTCTCAGTTTCTCCCTAGTTACAACTTTTGTTAACATATCTGCATGATTCTGGCTAGTGTGTATCTTTTCCAGCTTCAACTGTCCATCTTCCAACGCTGACCATATGAAATGGTACTTGAGCTATATATGTTTAGTCTTGGAATGAAATGCAGAGTTTGTTGCAATATGTATGGCACTCTGGTTGTCACTGTATAACCTGCCCAACTCCTTCTCCTTAACCAATTCATCCAGAAACCCTTGTAACCAAATAATTTCTTTACTAGCCTCTGTAGCGGCAACATACTCTGCTTCTATTGTTGAGAGTGCAACAACACTTTGCAGTTTTGAGACCCAACTGACAGTTGTTCCACCTACATTAAACACATACCTTGTTGTGATCCTCCTATTATCCCTATCACCTGCCATATTTGCATCAACATATCCCTGTAGAGCAATGTTTAAACCACCAAAGCATAATGCTTGATTTGTGGTACCTCTCAAATACTTGAGAATCCACTTCATCGCCATCCAATGTTCTTTTCTTGGATTGTTCATGTACCTGCTTACAACTCCCACTGCATGTGCAATATCAGGCCTTGTGCAGACCATTTCATACATTAAGCTTCCAACTGCTTGTGCATATGGAACGTTAGACATATGAGCCATTTCTTCCTGAGTCCTAGGACACTCCTCCTTACTTAATTTGAAATGGCTAGCCAAAGGTATACTAACTGGTTTTGCATTCTACATATTAAACATTTTCAACACCTTTTCTATGTACTCACTTTGAGACAATGTTAATTTGTGATTCTTCCTGTCTCTAGTTATTCTCATCCAAGGATTTGTTTTGCAGCACCCAAATCCATTGCAAATGAGTTCGCCAATTTTCTTTTGAGCACATTTATTTCCTACATGTTAGAACCTGCTACAAGCATGTCATTTACATACAATAATAATATAATATAGCTGCCATCATTTTGCCTTTTGAGATAAGCACAATGATCAAAGAGACATCTTGGAGTCTGTTTTAAGCCATACAAGTTCTTCTTCAACCTACACACTAGTTTCTCCTTCCCTTTTACCTCATATTCTTGTGGCTGCTGCATATATATCTCTTCCTCAAAATCCCTGTGGAGAAAGATTGTCTTTACATCTAACTGCTCAACATGCAAATCTTCAGCTACTACTAGAATTAAAATAGTTCTGATTGAAGTCATTTTAACAATAGGAGAAAATATCTCATCAAAGTCTATACCCTTTTTCTGTGCAAACCCTTTCACCACAAGTCTAGATTTCTACCTTTTTCTACCTCCATCTTCTTCCTTCAACTTGTAAACCCATTTATTCTGCAATGTTGTTTTACCTACAGGCAACTTGACTAAGTCCCAAGTCTGGTTATGTGCTAAGGAGTCCATATCTTCTTTCATGGCTTGCTCCCACTTCTTCCTAGTTTCTACCTGCATTGCATCTTCATAACATTCTAGTCCACCAGAATTAGTCAATAGTACATAATATAATGGAGGAGAGTATTGTTAAGGAGGTCTACTTATCTGGGTAGATTTTTTAACACCACTTTCAGGTGTTTGAGGTGCTTGTTGTTGTTGTGGTTGTTTTTCTAGCTGTTTATCATTAGGATTTTCAAGCACCATCACTTTTTCTGTGATCTTATCAAGCACTGTGTATTCTCTATTTTCTTTTTCTTGTCTCTTTTCCTGCAGTTGATCCTTATAGAAAACCTTTTCATTGAATATGACATCTCGCTCTTAATGATTTTGTTTCTTCATAATCATAAAAACGATAACCAAAATCATTAACACCATATCCAATAAAAGTACATTTCTTTGATTTTTCCTCATGATTTTTTCTTTTTGCTTTATTAATGTGGACAAAGGCTTCATAACCAAAACTTTTTAAAAAATGAGGAATTTACATTTTTACCTGTCCATGCCTCCTCTGGAATACCACCATCCAAGGAACTTGAAGGCCCTCTTTTTATTAGATAAACAACAATATCTACAACATCTGCCCATAATTGTAAAGGCAATCCTACATGCAATCTCATGCACCTTGCATGCTCCATGATTGTCATGTTCATCCTTTATGACACACCATTTTCTTGTGGTGTTCCTAGAACTGTCTTCTCTCTGCGAATTCCATTCTCTGAACAATACATATCAAACTCTTTGCTGCAATATTCACCTCCATTTTCTGATGTGAGACACTTCAACCTTTTCCCTATCCCATTTTCAACCAAAGATTTCTATTTCTTGAAAGTATCAAATACATCATATTTATTTCGAAAAAAATAAATCCAGGTTTTTCTGGTTGCATCATCAATAAAAGTAACATAGTAATGAGAGCCACCGAGACATGATACCTGAGCAGGTCCCCATACATTTGTATGCACAAGCTCTATTTTTTCACTCTTCTTTTCTTTCCCAACTCTGAGGAATCCGACTCTCTTCTATTTTCCATAAACACAATTCTCAGAGAATTTTAAATCAACATGCTTCAAATTTGGAAAAAAAATTCTTGAGTGAAGAATCTGCATCCCCTTCTCACTCATGTGCCCAAGACAATGATGCCACAATTTCGTATCTACTCTTGTAGAGGTTAAACCATTAACAGAATTAGAAATACCATTGCATAAATACAATGTACCAACCTTTTCTCCTTTTGCTATTACCAGGGCTCCTTTAGTGACCTTCCAAGTTTTATCTGTAAAAGTCATTACACAGCCTTCACCTCCCAACTGCCCTGTTGAAATTAGTTTTTTCTTAAGATCTGGAACATGAATTACCTCCTTCAATAGCCATTGATTTCCATTTTTATGTTTTATGAAAACTATACCCATTCCAATAATTTTACAGGGTTTATCATCACCCAATCAAACCTGTCCAAAATCTCCTTGAACATAATCATGAAAATGTTTCCTATCAGGTGTGGCATGGAATGAGGTCCCTGAATCTACCACCCAGCCATCAATAATATTTTCTAATGAAAGAATCAAAACATCTTGCAACACATCACTTGTCACATTCGCTTCATGATTATTTTCTTGTTTTGCGTCTCCTTATTTTCCCTTCTGAGACTTGCAGTCTTTCTTCAGGTGTCCTTTCTTCCCGCATTTTCAGCACACTATCCCTGATTTGGACTTGGATCTGCCTTTCCTTGACTTACTGCGATATCCTGGGCTCTTTCCTCTTTCCATTTTTCTTCCCCTAGTCTCTGCAGTCAAAGCATTACCTGATGTCTCACCGGAGCTTTTCCGTCACATTTCCTCACTAAGGATTGCACTGAAAACATCATCAAAATTTGAAGTACTAGATCCAGAGACAG
Source organism: Pinus taeda (assembly GCA_000404065.3). Lineage (NCBI taxonomy): Eukaryota > Viridiplantae > Streptophyta > Pinopsida > Pinales > Pinaceae > Pinus > Pinus taeda. The sequence goes on from APFE030581060.1 coordinate 119,704, forward strand.
AGTTACTAATGGCTATAACTAAACCATTCCAACTTTATGGAAATGAGCACAGAAATAAAAGAGCCCTAACTTCATCATCAAAAGTTACCCCTACAGAACTTAATTGGCTGGCAACTGTATTAAATTCATTTAAATGATCAGCAATAGATCCACCTTCTGACATTATCATATTAAATAAATGCTTCATAAGAAATACCTTATTTGAGGCCGAGGGTTTTTCATATAGTTTGGCCAATGTCGACATTCAACCCTCTGTTGTTGTTTCCTTTGAAATATTAAACGCTACTGATGCCGCTAGGCACAATCATATTGTTCCAAGTGCCTTTCTGTCGAGAATATCCCATTCTGTGTCTATCATACTCATCGGCTTCTTTGCCTTTTCACTCAATGGTTGGTACAAATCTCTCTGGTACAGATAATCTTTCATCTGCATCTTCCACAGCAGGTAGTTTTGGTCGTTAAATTTCTTGACCCTAAACCTACCATCTTTTGCCATTGCTCCCACTCAAACCAGAAACCCTTCTCTCTTGCGATTTTATCATCCAAATAGACCTTCAAATCTGATACTAGTTGCTATAAAATTATATATTACAGAGCAATGGAACACATAAAATATTGCAGAAATATTAACACAGAAAACACATAAAACAAGAGAGACACAGATATATGTGGTTAACCCTATTTGGGCTACATCCAAGGAGAAACAACCAGTCCTTCCTTTTATATTATCTAGCAAACTGAAGAGGTACAACCTACAATAGATCCATTGTAATTCCCTCTTCGCTCTCACACAATCTCCTCTCTCTTTCTCACTCATAATACAGATCTACATAGACGCAATACAATTCCCTTATATATAGTGAGGGGTTGCCTTCTAGGGAAAACAACCCTAAATTAAACATAACTTCTATCATCAGATCTTTGCCTAATGAACAACCCATATTGACTACAAAATTACAACATTTTACAAGGAAACTTTACATGTATTTTTAGCTTTGGGGGCCGCTGTCTCCGATCCCCTCGCGGGGGGGGGGTGGGCTCCCAAAGGTCGCAATTTCCCCCCCCTTGGACCCCCTCTGTAGCGTATATTTTACAGGCGACTTTCCCACCCCGTTACGAACTAGGGTCCAATGCGGCGATACCATTGAATACAGAAGATAATTAGGCTCCACACCCAACACACACACACACACACACACACACACACATATATATGATTTGGTTACAATTGAGGGTCCTATATATATATACTTAGGTAGGTATCCTTTCATGAAAAGTCATGTATTTTAAGACATGCCTCGATATACTAATAATTATTAACTAATAATTATTAATTGTTTATATTCATAACAAAGTGCTAAAAATAGATGTGATGGAAGTGTGGTCTTGGTTTATTTTAGATTAAAGTTAAGTTATCACTTGAGATTAAGTCAATTTATCGTAAAATTGAAGCAAGTTGCAATTCAACTACTTCCCTAGAACTTATCCTCATTGGGGCTTCGATTTCAGAATAACAAGACTTAGGGGATGAATGGTCCCTAACTCAAAATACTTGAAACAATAAGTTAGAGGTAAATAAGTTCTTGAAAGGTAAATCTAACCACTGAAATTGAGAATAGAACTAATCTAGAAAGAGAATTACTTGCATGCAAAGGAAAAGTAACTAAACTAGATCGCTAATGAAAGGAAATTAGAACTAATCTAGATTGTTACAATAAAATAAAATATTAGATTGCATGAAATGAAAAAATTGCAAACTATTTTAGGTTGCATGAAACCGCATGAAATTAAAAGGAAAGCTAAACTAGATTGTGAGATTGTGATTAGCTACTTTACATTAATTTGATCAATGATAAGAAAATGGAAATTACTCAAGCGCAACCTCAAGACACTTCCCCAAATGGGGAAAAGGGATGTCTAGGGGGGTAATCCTATAACTCCCAAGAAAATCAAGGCTTTGATCAAATTAGATTACAATCTTTAACTTGATCTCTCACAAAAGAGGAAATCAAAGTCATGAAGAACTAGAAACTCCCTTGTAGATAAAGAGAGGAGAATTAGATTGAGAAGGTTACAAGGATCCTTTGAAAGATCAAATGATGAAAATTCTCTTTTTGAGAGGTTATAATGTAGAAAATAATATTTTTTTGACAAGAATGGGTATATGCAATATTTTGGTCCTCCAATTCTTCAATTTTGGACCAAAACCACCAGCATTTCCCCTTGGCTTGTTGTGGGTTGGCAAAAAATCAATGAAATAATCATGTTTGAAATTGCTCAAAGATGATTAAAAGTACCTAAAATCACTATCATATGATAAGTAAAATATTCTAAGTTAAAATGAATGAACTCATATGCTACTTGACCAAGGGAAAAACCGAGGAAGCTTGGTTTTCCTTAGTCAATGTACTATTGTTAGGAAAGAAGTAGTTTAGAGGCCTTATGTAACAACCCCTGGTTGATTTTCCATGTAAATAAAATAAGACTAAGGTCATGAGACATGTATTCCAAAGCTAAATGGTGGGAAAAACATCACAGAGGGCATCACTTGTAGGTTATTAATGGCTATGGAATTTGGCAAAAGCAAAGAGACAATAATTGACATTTATTTATGAAAAATAAAGGAAAATGGTAGAAAAGGAAGGTGAAGAGACACAAATTTGCATGCAAGGGAAATTAGAAGAAAAATGAAGAAAATAGAGACATCAATGATAAAAAGGCACTCAAGAATCAGTTGATAGCTTTTTCTCATCTCTTGATCAGGATTAACAAAGGAGGAGGAGTAAACACTTGGAGAAGCAAGCAAGGAAAGCAAGGGTGCACAAGAGGAAGCTTGGACATGACAAGTAAGGACAAAAATTAGTTGTGGATTGTAGGTAACAATGTGCATGTGAGATTTAGCATGCTGGTTTTGGATGCATGGTATATGCATGCGGTTCCTTGGTTATGTGCTGCCATTGACATGGATATTTGCCTAGATTGACAGTGGTTTCAACCTTGCCTTGCCATTTCCTGGATAGCCATGGTGTTGTGAGTTTTCCACTTGTTTTTTTGATTGGTGCTCAATTTCACTATGGCTATTGGTTGGAAAAAATTCTCTGGAATCCCTAGAACAACTTTGGGTTGAGTTACTAGTTCCTAGAACTCGCAGGTTGGGGCAAATGCTCTAGAGCCTTTGGTGGCTTGAGTTACTAGTTCTTGGAGCCATGGGTTGAAAAAAAACTCTGGAGCCCTGTAAGGCCATGGGTTAAGTTACCAGTTCTTGGAGCCCTAGACAACTTGGGTAAAGATTGATTTGGTTGATGTTAGTGATTTTCGGACTATAGAGGTGGAATCACTGTGGTCGAGGGTTGAGGTGGTTTGGCCTCTGGAAGCCTTGGTTTGGTTTTGTCTTAGTTTATTCCATGAGTTCCCACATTCATGCTTAGAATATGGCACAGGGTTAATTGGCTGAAAGAGAGATTTGATTTAGCCCAATCTATGGTCAGATGGTATGTGGAAGTCCCTAACTTGGTTGACATTTTCATATGTTAATATGAGACATTTTCCTATTGTGATCTATAAGCATTTGTAAGATTAAGATGGTGATTTTATGGTTGATTTTCCATGGTTTCTATTCTGGTTATATGATGTATTCTATATATGGCTCTTGAAAAGTTTTGATACGTATTTGAATGGTTAATGAATGCATGGTCTAACAAGTGTTATTGTAGCTAGCTAGAGAGGACTTGGGAGCTTTTTAGTGATTCTTAGATGAATATAATCAGTTTATGATCAGATATGCATTCATGACCTGTAGCTCATATGCTTGCCATATGTTTGACAAAATGTATGTTATGGATTAGGCATCTTTGGGTCAAGATCTTGTTCAAGTTTGAATGCTTGGCTTTCTCATCATGTTAATTATGATTATGGAAGGTTATAAGCAATTCTGGATAGTGGTATGGAGGCTAGCTTGAAAAGGTGCATATATCCCAGAACCACATGCTCAGAACAAGATGATTTAGGTCATAACCACATGGAAGCAAGCATGTGCATGTGGTTGGGGCCTCATAATTGGACTATTGCCTTGTTGTGCGTGCGATTGGGGGTTAGGCTTGTGAAAAGGAAATTCCAACTCAGGATCTAGTTATCGGAGGTTGTGGATTGACTTTTGGGGGATCTAGTGATCTTGAGGGGTATCATTAAGTTTTTGGATTGTAGACCCCACCTCCATAACTGGAACTTGGAGGTCGGATCATGTCATAGTGACACTCGTCTCATGTTTACCCTGGCATGCTGGTGAATTTGGGTAAATGTGGGAGGAAGCGTTATAGATTGGTATCAGAGTGAGGTTGCAACACTGGACCTTGGGGTAAAAGAAGATTGTCGTACAAGTATTATATGTTGGCATGCATGTATGATGGTTGCTGGTTATTATATGCATTGCAATTATATGCATGCCTGTCATTCTATTGTTGTTGTGGTTACATGCATGATATATGCTATTTGATTAGTGCGGTCATATGCACATGCATCGATTAGTCATGTATGTTAGTTAAATTGTTGTTATATGCATTTTGGTCATATCCATGATGATTATTGTCATTGTGGTTTAGTTCTTGATATTATTATGTATCATGCTAATCTGAATTGGCATGTGCAGATGGTTATGGTTATGAAATTCATGTATGAGTCGATATACTTGTGATAATGTGTTGTACTAATATGGACTGAACTATGCATATGTGATAGCCTCCCTTGGGATACATTGAGGTATGAATTTGATTATGTCTTCTATTGGTTTATCTAACATGGTATGATTGTAGGAAATAGAAGATCAAAGGTGAAACACAAAGTGGTGGACTACATTTCACATGACTCCCATTACAGACTTGATGTGAGTTCTATGGAATGGGATAGGTTAGTGGAGAAACAAGGATAAGAGTATTCTCTTGATCTATCCAATACATTGAGAGGATTGAAGGAATAGATCAGAAGTTGCAAGGTAGATAATGAAAGGTAGATTGAGACTCAAGAAAGGCTTGCAAAGGCTCAGGAAAAACAAGTAGAAGTTAATGCAGTGGTCCTTCATAGCTTATCATATTTGCAAAGACAGGGATGACTGAGGATTAGCCATGGGTAGGAGGAAAGTACTAATGGGGCATATAGTAACATGCATCAATTAAGATACAAGTTGGACAAGGGTGAAATAGTTAGAGGTGGCAGATGGTTGGATACACCTGACAGGAGAGGTAATGCTTATGGGTTCCATTCTAATTATAGTTCAGAGAGAGATCACCACCATTACCTCCATCATCCTTATAGGAGGAGTGAGAAGCAATATTATCCAGAAGAGTTCCGGAAAGCTAAGTCTCCCACCTTGATGATGAGTTGACTAAGTTAGAAGATGTAGAAACATGGCTGCTTGGGATGAATAATTTCTTATGATTGAATAATTACTCAAGGAACATGAAATATAGATAGATACCTTCAGTCTCAAGGGAAAGCAAATATTTGGTGGGCAGTTGTGAAGCATTGTTATGAGTAATCAAAGAAAAAGCTTGAGTTCGATCCTGATTGGAAAGGGAATGAGAAGAATAAAGGAAGATGGTATGAGAAGCGAGGAGGATTTTAGGATGTAGGTGGCAAGGGAATGTAGCATCTTATAAGAAGTTGAATGAAACTGAGATAGGACATGGATCTCAGCCTGTGGAGTAGTAGAGTAGAGGAAATGGCAGAGAACCATTGTCGTGTTGGACCCACGGTGGAGGTCATCACATGAAGGATTTCCCTTTGTATTAGAGTGGCACAACTAGATCACGACAAGCCTCAGATCTACAATGCATAAGAAACACAAACAATTGGGGATGTAGGTTAGAGAATTCCCCGAATCTATGCAACACAGGGTAATAGGTAGAAAAATAATCAAATGTTTATCATTGAGGTGGAAGTGGAACTAAGGGTAGAATTCCAAGCAGAGCCTCAATGCATCTTGTAGTAGAATGAGCTCATGCTTTGGAACATAGTAATAGAGAAAAAATTTGGGGCCGAGTAAGCTACGTGAAAGATGGTTGATCATATGCAGGTATGACAATTGGTTTCTAGTTATGGCTCGATTTTTCAAGGGAATTGGAATCCCTTGGGAGATGATATGTGCAGGTGTTTAGTTGCAAGGTGGTGTGCTAGGTACAATAGGTAAGAGAACTAGTATATTGTTATATTTATTTTTACATTGACAATTGTGTGTTTATGGCAGTGTGATGTAGGGAATTGCATGGCAAAAGAGGCTTCCATAAATCTTAAAGAAGGCTCAGTTTGAGCTTTCCTTTGGAAGCATTGGGAAGCCATGGGGGTTGAGTCATGGTGTCTATTGAATTTTTTGTGCTTTTGGTGTTTTGCAATTTGTTTTGCGCTTGATTTGCTGATTTCATTATGTCTTGTGCATGGCCATGCCACTTTATTTGTGGCGACGTATTGTTGTTGGTTTTTCGTGGTTTTCTTCTTGTTTGCTTCTTGTTCTTGCCTTTTTATGTTTTTAGAGTCTTGGGAATTGGTTGGGTAAATAGGAAATTTAATGGAGATCGGGGGGATCTATTGTCTCACAAGGTCGTCATGGATCATTTTTTTGGAAGAATGGTTGTTTTATGTAGGCGAATGGTATTAAAATATTCTTGGTTTATGAGGAATCAAGTGGGCATAGTAGCCCTGAAAGATATATGAGGTTAGTATTATGTGGATATGATTTTGATATTATGTGCTTACAATAATGCCTATGTTTATGTTATGGAAGGAAATGTTGAGGGACAAATCAGCATAATGAAAGCAGTGTGATTTGTGACATGTTGGGACAAGCATGGTTAGTGGATAGAGCCATAGATTCTGGATTTGGATTGCATATGCATGTAGTAAGTCATGGGAAAGACATTAGGGGCAAGGTCGCTTTATAGAGACAGTGTGGTCTCTGGATGTGTTGTACAACTACTGTGTACATGTCGTACATGTTGTGTTGTGTGCATGTGGTATTGTGTAGTCATTGTATCATGATGTGTATTCTTTGTGTTGTACTATGTGTATGTATATGTATGAAGTTGTACACTAGATGTAGGTGTATGTGTTATGTTATACAATATGTGTAGGTGTATGTGTTGTGTTATACACCATCTGTGGGTGTATGTGTTGTGATGTACAATATGTGTATGTTTATGTGTTGGGGATTGGTTCTTTGGATCCCTAGAGGTTGTGGGTGGATCTATGGTAGATCCCTGTAACAACTTGGGTTCCCCAGAGGTTGTGGGTTGAGTTATTTATCCCTTAAGGCTGAGGGTTGGGACAAACACTCTGGAGTCCTGAAACAACTTGGGTTCCCTAGAGGCCGTGGGTTGAGTTATTAGTCCTTGGAGCCAAAGGGCTGGGACAAACGCTTTGAAGCCCTAGGAAAATTAGGATGAGACCAATTTTGAGTTGCTGATATTGAGGGTATAGGTGGTATAATATCCATATTCCCTTGTTGCTTTGAGGAGAAGAGAAGGCACTGTGTGCTTTCCGGGTTTGCAACCGATCCAATGTGTGTACATGATCAAAGATGAGAGAAGGAATTGGGTGCTTTCCAGGTTTGGAAACTGATTTAGTGTGTTTATGGAAAAGGAAAAAGAACAAAGGAAAAAACAATGAACCATTTGAAAGACAAGTATACGTATTCTATTTCAATTTTTAATTATGCACATAGTCTATGATTTTTATTTTTTGATAGTTTCATTTTGAGCTAACCAAATGTGATATGTTTATATGTGATAATTTGATCAAGGGCTAGTTTGACTTACTGTGACAGGAAGTAAACAAAATTGTAGGTGTACCTTATTGACACGTTACCAATGAGGAATGATTTGAATTTATTTCAATTCCTTTTGAATCTAATGGAAATTATGTGCTTGCTTTAGGAAAGCATGGAAAATGCCTAGGTTTGGGTGGTTGGAATTGGCTACCAAAGAATTAGAAACAAAAAGAATAGGAATTGGAACATGAAACAATGTGATGGTAAAGCATTAAGGAGGAATGCAATTGTGGGACACTGGTACCCAATATTGTCCATTGATTTCCATGAGCATGCTATGATTGGTATGATGGTTTTGAGGTACGGATATGCCTTGGTTTTTGGACCTTTTGATGTGTGGAAACCTTTCCAAGAGATGGATCACTCGAGGGGCTATGTGGTAGAGAAGGGGATGTCGAGGAACTTGGAAGGTGAGCGACTACGTAGAAGGGGGTGACCAGATTTCTCGAGGGACTGTGTAGCAGAGAAGGGAAGGCTGGGAAATGATTTTTTTTTTTTTTTTTTGTCTTTAGCATTGCCATATGGAATCAGAAGCATAATGGGAGTGTGCCCTAGAAAAATGAGCTGATAACTGTTCATTGAAAGAACAAATAGCGCAAGGATTGTATCGTTAGACATTGGATGCAGATTTGGTTTTGGTAGTGGATTCTAAACTTCCTGGGAAGGAGGTGAATCCTGGTACTACTATGAGGGTGGAGATGTGAACCCTTGGACTCCCTTGTTGTGGATGCATAATAGTATCCTTTTATATAATGGGTAAAGAAAATGTGCATATGTATATATTCGTATATTTTTGTAAATACTGTATCGATCTTTGTTTATAAAGCTCCATAAGCAGTATGGCATTCGTGGTTTCAACAATTTGGTATATTGTAAATACTGCAATGGGTTGTGTTATAAAGCTCCATAAGAAGTATGTTTTTCTAGTTATAAGTGTCATTGAACACCGAGAACGTGTTCCCCTAAGTGGCAGGGGTTTGTAACAATCCCTGGTTGATTTTCCATGTAAATAAAATAAGACCAAGGCCATGGGACATGTATTCCAAGTTGAATGGTGGGAAAAACATCATAGTGGGCATCACTTGCAGTTTATTAATGGATATCGAAATTGGAAAATGAAAAGAGGTAATAATTGGAATTTATTTATGAAAAATAAAGGAAAATAGGAGAAAACGAAGGTGAAGAGACACAAATTTTCATGCAAGGGAAATTAGAGGAAAAATGAAGGAAAATGAAGAAAATAGAGGCATCAATGATAAAAAGGCACCTGAGAATCAGTTGAATTTTTTTTCTCATCTCTTGATCAGGATTAGCAAAGGATAAGGAGAAAGCACTTGGACAAGCAAGAAAGGAATGCAAGGGTGCACATGAGGAAGTTTTGGCAAGGACAAGTAAGAACAAAAATTAGTTGTGGATTGCAGGTAACAATGTGCATATGAGATTTAGCATGATGGTTTTGGATGCATGGTATATGCATGTGGTTCCTTGGTTATGTGCTATCATTGGCATGGATAGTTTCCTGTATTGACAGTGGTTTCAACCTTTCCTTTCCACTTCCTGGATAGACATGGTTTTGTGGGTTTTCCACTTGTTTTTTTGATTGGTTCTTAGGTTCCCTATGGTTGTGGGTTGGAACAAATGCTTTGGAAGCCTTGGAACAACTTGGGTTGAGTTACTAGTTCCTGGAACTTGTAGGTTGGGAAAAAAGTTCTAGAGCCCTTGATGGGTTGAGTTACTAGTTCTTGAAGCCACAAGTTGAACAAACGCTCTGGAGCCTTGGAAGGCTGTAGGTTGAGCTACATGGTCCTAGAGCCCTAGACAACTTAGGTAAAGACCGATCTGGTTGACGTTAGTGATTTCTTGACTGTAGCGGTAGAATCACTATGGTTGAGTGTTGAGATGGTTTGGCCTCTAGAAGCCTTAGTTTGGTTTTGTATTGGTTTATTCCATAAGTTCCCACATTCATGCTTGGAATATGGTGAGGGGGTGATTGGATGAAAGAGAGAATTAGTTCAACCCAATCTATGGTTAGGTGGTACGTGGGATTCCTTAACTTGGTTGGAATTTCCATATGTTAATATGAGATATTTTCCTATTGTGATATAATATGAGCATTTGTAGTGATTATGATGGTGATTTTATGGTTGATTTTCCATGGTTTCTATTCTGGTTATATATTGGTTATATGATGTATTCTATCTATGTTTCTTGGCATGTTTTGATAAGTATTTGAATGGTTGATGAATGTATTGCTTAATAAGTGTTATTGCAATTAGCCAGAGTTGGATCCTTCTTGGTGATTCTCAAATGAAGATTATCAATTTATGATCAGATATGCATACAGGACCTACAACTCATATGTTTTACATATGTTTGACGAAATATCTATTATGGATTAGACATATTTGGGTTAATATCTTATTCAAGTTTGAATGTTTGGATTTTTTGTCATGTTAATTATGATTCTGGAAGGTTACAGGAAATTCTGGGTAGTGCTCTGGAGGCTAGCCTAAAAAGGTGGCACAGATCCTAGAACCACATGCTTAGAACAATAGCATTTAGGACATAACCGCATTGAAGTAGGATTGTGCATGCAGTTGGGGCCTTATAACCACACTTTCATTTTTGTTCATTTTGTTGGGGGTTAGGCTTGTGAAAAGGTAGTTTTAGTTCATGATCTAGTTATTAGAGGTTATGGATTGACTTTTGGGGGATCTAGTGCTCTTGAGGGGTATCATTAAGTTTTCAGATTGTAGGCCCTGCTTCCATAACTGGAACTTGGAGGTCAGGTCATGTCATAATGACACTCGTCTCATGTCTACCCTAGCAAGTTGGTGAATTTGGGTAAATGTGGGAGGAGGTGTTACACCTTATATGCTTGATATTAAAAAAAATCATAATTAACCAAAGAAATTTTTGTTTGACTAAAGAAAGGGGAGGTTTGGGGCTAATTGAAAGCCCTTTTAGATCCTTCTTTTGATGCCCTTTGGGTAGTCCTTTGATGAAATTAAGATGTGTATTCCTTGATGGGCTTGGAGGTGGCTAATTTACTTGAGAATGTACCTAAATCCAAAGCTTTGGGTAACCTAAATATTCTATTCACTAAAAAGCAACTAATTACATCATGAAGTAGTTGTTCCATGTCAATCTCTTACTAGGGAGACTTAACCATAACTAAAAAAGTATCCTCTTAAGAGAGGACAAAGATGTCAAAAAACAAAAATAAGAAAACAAATAGACATTATATATGGAGATATTCCCTAAGATTCACTAATTCTAAGGATTTACAACCAAAAAAGGAATGAAGCATAAACATAGGATTTTGATCTGATGGGTCCGAGTCTGAAACTACAATCCAGGAAGAGGCATTGGCTTTCTCCTTAGTAGTACTTCCCATGGGACATAAGACAAGCCGATGCTCTATTTGATCCAGCATGCAATCCACGAAATTCAAGTGGTTGTGCAAAAGCTCCACTGAATGTAGTACAACATCCCTATGCTCTTGACTGTCAACTAAGGTTCGTCCCATAATCAACTTCATCTACCAATATAAATCAGTTTTCTTCATATAATGGCTGAAGCACCCTCTGGTATTCCTTGTATTAGAGATCCAGTCTACCCATTCAACCAATTCCTCTATTTCAAAGAGTGAGGATCTATGGGATGGAGTTTCACTCTCAACTCTACTGATTTCCACCTTAATTGGCTGAAGATTCAATTACCTGTAGCTTCTTAAAAGGTCCTGTGCACTCTAATGTATATGGGATTTCCCCCTTTTGGACCTTTGCTAGTATTATGTTTCCCCCCTTCAAACTCTAGCCTACTGACACGACATATTGTATGGACTGAGATGAAACCAATACTATTGGAACATAAGAGGCTCTCTATGTAGTGTTGGCTTCCAATTATGATGGTTGCCTTTGAGTGGAGGAAAAGTATGATCTATTCTAAGCCAATATATACATTGTATTATTATGATAATTGTTACATAGTATTTTGTCATATCTCTTTTTCATTTTCCATGCCATATCCCGGAGTGCCAAAACATTGACTAATATGCAGAGTATCTGTTATGAAACCAACTCAAGAAAAGATAGAAAAGATAGATCAACGCCTTAGAATTCAGCCTCTTTGAGGGGGAAACCTCCTTTACATTACATAAATGAACAATTCTTGGGATGATACAAATGAAAAGGCCTCCTTTCTATATATAGGAGTCTAAGG
>APFE030581060.1:162858-173081 GCA_000404065.3 Pinus taeda
GTAGTTCAATTTTTAGGGGATGTTATTCTTACCATTTATGTCAGAGTTATTTTTTTTGTCTTTTGAGTGGTTTCTTATGACTCGAATGACAATACCCCACCTCTCTCATAGGCCTATGACTGATGTGTGCATGTGCACATGGGAGCAGTGGTTTCCCGAGACAAGTCAGTGAGAGTGGATGTGTACTTTGATTGGTAGAGAGATTTACAATTTTGGCTAGAGAGGATGATCGTATCCTCGATATTATAGAATAAACATACACATGTACGGATTCATGACGATGTCATAACATCCTATTTACTTAAGATGAGTCACTAGATGATAAAGGTAATATTATCCTTTTGCTTTGATAAAACTAGTTAGATGTTTTTCTTGTCCTATTGAATGCACATGTAACTTATTGTAACATTTTGTTTCAATTATTTAATTATTATTGTCTATTTATTTGTAGATATCGATAAATATGTTAGGGACCAACCTCCCGGACAAGATGAGGAGATGGATGAGGCAGTCTAACAGCCTCTAGCACACAGACCTTCAATGCCACACAAGTTGGATTACCTAGTTTGTGATGAGGTAATGGATCACATGTGCAATCTATTTGTTAGATAGGGAGTGAAACCCACACATGTTAGAGATATCTTATAGGTCCTAAGTTTGTTAAATAAATGATGCACACTTCCTCATGACATGATGTTACTAATGTATCATGTTTTCAATGCCTTCAACTTCATCCAAATGTTGAGGGATTGCGCTCATTCCATGTCATATTTTGAGGATGATGCTCTAAGTCCTTCACATCACAATTCTCCACCGCCTAGTCCTTCAGCAAACCCATTAGCATCCCCTAATTGTCCTCCACACACATCATCGACTACAAAATACTCATCCACCTCTTCTTGCTATTACTCCTCTCTATTTGCTTACATTAGTAATTGCACCATCCATCAATCTTCCTCTTCCTCCGTATCCTCCACATGTGTCATTAGTTATACCATCCACTAATCCTCCTCCACCTCCTCCATGTGCATCACTAGTGGCATCCTTCACCAATCCACTTCCTCCTCCTCCTCCTCCACCACATGTATCACCATCTGCACCATCCATTGATCCTCCTCCACATGCATCACTAATGGCACATCCATTGAACCACCTCCTCCTCCTTACAAGGGCATTGATAGATCGACATTAATGCCTATGGCGCTAGTGGTAGACATAGCTAGAAATGGTATTCTACAAATATATTGGTTGATGAATATATATAGTCAAATATTCATCAACCAATATATTTGTAAAGTACCATTGCTAGCTATGCCTACCATTAGTGTTTATTGATTATGCTGAGATGCTTATTTGACATGATTATTGATTTTAATGAGATGTATATTTGACTTGTTCATTTAATATGTATATTGTTAGATGATCCAAAAATACATAAACTTTAGTTTAACTATTTAGAATATAATATTCAATTATCTAGAATATTTAATTAGATATTGGAGACATTTTAGATTAGCTAATTGTTGTAAAAGATATGACATCTAGAAAGGTGTAGTTTCTTAGGAACCAAATGAGGAAAATAGTTAGGAGTGTTGTTATGAGGGCATTAAATATAAAAGGACACTTGTAATTGAAATAATTGATCCATAACAAAATTACGTTAGACATTAGCTTATTTAAAGCTTGTTTCTCCTCTTGCAAGAGTGTTGAGTGATTGTGTGTAATCTCTTGCAAATATTATGTAATTTTCTTTTGTGTTTGATACAATTTGTGTGTATGAGGACACTTCTGCTATTATTGTGGTATCAGAGCTATAATGATGCAAGTGATGCGAGGAGGACATTCTAGCTTTGCAGGCTTTTGGAAAACTCCATTGAATTTGTCAGTTATTGATTGGTATGCAAACTGTTCAACTTTTATTAAGGAAAAGAAATTTTATTTTTTGAATTAGTGACAGTTTCATTATTTTATTAATAATTATCAAGATTATTCGTAAAAAGAGAGCCTTTTTTTTGGCTATATATTAAATTTTTAGAAAACCTGCACAGCTGAATCTAGCTAGTAAAGGTTGAACACACAGCTTTGCAGAGCAAAAACACTAAAAGAAAATCGAAAGAAAAAAAGAATGATTCATTTGAAAATAGGTTACAATGCTCATGATATAGCATTACTGGGTGAAGATCCCAAGGTAATGCACCATAGAAGATCCAAACTAACACCATTCCAAACTATTACACCAATTCCAAACTAACACCATTCCAAACTATTACACCAATTGAAAAGAGATTAATGCAGGTGGGAGAGGGCAAGGTCTCGGTTGAGGGATTTCTCAAAATCTGCATCATCTTAATGGGAAGAGAGGACAAGCGTTGGAAAGGGTAGGAAAATAGAAAAAGACCTTGCCCCTGAAGAACAATAAACACATGGATACTGGTTCACGAACCCAACCATTTGGCTTATGCAAGGTTGCTTGTTGTATGAAATCTTCCATGTATATTCAATGTAACATTGAATATATAACACCATAAAATGATGATGTTTTTATTTTAGCTCCACTTTAAATAAATAAAACTATGGTTATCGATGCTTATGGGTGACAATATGAGGCACCATTAAATTTCAATTTCATATTAAAATCGATAAACGTATCAGATGTTCCAAATAACCACACTATTTACCAACATTCATCTCAAGGTTTTTGAGAACCCCTCATGGAATAATAGGGTACTTGTAGGCTTGATAAAATCTGGAAACAATAATGCCGACTTCAAATGTCAAATTAGCAGATGATATTACCCTACATTGTAAACGAGAGCTGAGAGTGGAGTGTCTAAACATAGTAGCAACATAAAACTTGTAGCAATTAGTAAAACACTGGGCAAGAGCCAAGAACAAGTCGAATGCATGAATACAAGAGTCATTGGCTTCTCAGTGCTTCCCTACTATTGTCTGCCTTACAACAATAAATCACTGTCGCTTCTATACTAGAGAATTAGACCTTACATGAAATAGCTTATTTCATAATCAAAACTCGCATGCCAAAGCAACTACTAGCTACTATCATGAATGAGGTATCTTTCTCAAAACAACTCGTGTGAAGGAGCATGAAGCAAGCTTTCCTTGCATTCAAGTCTAACTTGGTTGCTAGTATTGCTCACCATTTTTATCATTAGAAAAAACATCATCTTCCCATTAGTTAGAGTTTGTATATTGACATTACCAAAAAATAGCGAGGGTAGAGACTGCAAAAAAATAGAACTCAAGACCAATCCTCCCATATATGAGGAAAAAAAAGTAGAACAATATCTCTTCATCGTGTACAAAAATTGGACAAGCGATAACAAATAAGAACCCTGCCACAAGAGCAGAATGCACAGAGAAGATTCCATTGAGTCCCGCTTGTATTGCTCCTTTCTATGCTTACTAGTGACTTTGATAGGTGTTCTCAACAAAGGGTATCTCCCTAGCAACCTGCAGGTGTGGGAGCAAGCCTATTATCAGACTCTAAGCCAAGTAGTACAGGTCGTTGTTTGAAAGACAAACCCACACCAATGAAAACTTTATAACAATCGAAAAATCCTAAATATACTCATTTCCTAGTGGACTGTCCTAGACTAAGCAACACTAGAAACAAGCTTTGATGAATTTGTGAAACCAAGAGACTAAGCAACACTGGAAAGTTCTGGAGATAAACTCTAAAGAATTTCTTAAAGATATGATGAATTTGTGAGACGAGACAAAAAAAAGAAAAGAACACCTCGTAAAATTTGCTACACGTCAGTTGATTATAGATGGAACATGGGTTGTTGGGAGACCTCCTTCTCGAACCATCCAGCTGATTATTTAAGAGGCAAGTGTAATGCATGTAGGTGGGTCCTCATATTTGCCAAGTTATATCCAAGAGCCTCGTTAGACTACATGCAAACAAACTAGGCCGAACAACTTTTCTATTTTTTTTTAATGCGCTTTGTGTTTATTTCGTTAAATTTGGCATTGTCATTTTGCAAGGAATTTTAAAAATTATAGAACTTCTTTTGCATTTTGAGAACATTTTCACAAATTCTATAGGATTTGTAAATGAATTGTTGCAAGTTTTAATTACCGACCACAATTTTTTTTTTCTTTGAGCTGTGTTTATTTCGTCAAATCTAGCATTGTCATTTTGCAAGGAATTTTAAAATTATGGTAAAGGAGTTACAAGTTTTTAGCCATATTTCAAAACAAGTCTTGATTATAAATTTATATATTTAAAAAATAATACATAAAAAATTATGTAGTAATCGTGGTTTTACTTTTCGTTGAGCATTTGTGAATTCTGAAATTCGATCAGATTTATAAATGAATCGTTGCTAGCATAAGTTTTAATTATGGACCACAACTTTTCTAATTTTTTGTAGGCTTTGTGTTTATTTCTTCAAATCTGCCATCGCCATTTTGACCACAATTTTAAATTTGTGTTAAAATAGTTATAAGTTTTTAAGTTTTTTTTCCAAACATGTTTTGACTTTAAATTTAAAAAATAATATGGTAATAAGTGTTATTATGTTCAGGAGAGTCCATCACATTTGTAAATGAATTGTTGCAGATCTAAGTTTTAATTACCTAAACTGTTCATAAGTGTAAGTTTTAATTCCCAATTGTAACGTGGAATTCCTCGTAATGAAGAAACTATTCTTAACAAATACAAATTTATTAAAAAATAGATTTTGTTATTTTCAAAAATAAGTTTGCAGGGACTAACTGCTTCGCAGCTCTCGCTTTGCAACGTTTGAAGGTGCAACTCTCCTCCAAAGTTATTTCCAGCGAATACAAAGTAATTTTTTATGCTTTCGTATGTAACTCAACTTTCCCACAATTTTTTCTTTTAAAGTGTACTTTAAGGAGATTTATTCAAGTGACTTCATAAAAAATTAATTCACTTTTTAAACATAAATTCCTCTTTCTTAAAAGATTAATTCACTTTGTAAACCGACTTCATAATTTTTTTTAAGTGAGTTTAAAAGAAATTAAAAGTTTATTAATGGAGGGAATTTTTTTAAGTGAATTTAAAAGAAATTAAAAGTTTATTAATGGAGTGAGCTATATTTTTTATTTTGAATTTTGGAGAGATAAGTACACCGTTTAAATATTTTGTTGGAGTGATAAGTTGAATTTTGGGGAATTTGTTTGCAATTTTTGTAGTTACTTTTGTAAAATTTTGTAATTTGGAGTAATAAGGTGTGATTATTATTGAAATTTGTAAAATTGGGGTGATAAGGTGTAATTGTAACTCAAAGTATGGGGTTAGAGTCAATGAAATCAAAATCACAAGAACATTGTAAAAAGTCAAATTTCGAAAGTTTTATTGTAAAATTTTTAAAAAGTTGACTAGAGCCAAGTGCAAAGTTCAGTCACTTTTCTCCTCTAACAATTATATGAGGGTCAAGGCCAAACATTGTTTTTTGTGTGTGGTGTTACACGTGGTGTGTTGTCTATCTTCTTTTTATATGCATGATCCATTTTGGTGCATACATTTTACAATGTCCAAGCTGGTAAATTTATTTTTTGAATCTAGCAAACTTGAAAACGCAAAGAATTACAAGACATGGAAAAGATACATAGAAATCACTTTGATTTACAATGAACTTTGGCGAGATGTATGTGATGGTGATGTTAAACCAAATAAACCTATAGATGCCGTTTTACTAGCTAAATGGGAGATCAAAAATTTTAAAGCATTAGCATTAATCAAATCTTCAGTTAATGATGAAATATATGTTCACATTGAAAATGCTTTTGATGCATGGTTTGCCTTGAGAACCTTTAAAGATTTGTTTGATACACAACAAGAATATAAGAAAGTTGATCTTCAATTGAAGTTGCTCCAACAAAAATTGACAAAAGGTGGATATTTACTTGAATATATTTCCAGACTTAAGAACATTAAGCAGGAAATAGTAAACACTGGATTTCCAGTAGTGGATGATAGTTTAATGACTATAATTTTGATTGTTGGTTTGCCTTCTTCATATACACATTTCTTGGAAACTTTACAAGTAACTGGAAAGCTAGAGAAGTTAAAATTTGATGAATTAAGTGAATTGCTAGCCCAACATGACAAAAAATTTGGGAAGAAGAAACACATTGGGGAAGATGTCTTCTTCATAGAAGCTAGCACTAGTAGATCTTCAAGTGGGAGTTTTGGAAGTAGAGGAAAGACGGTACATCAATCAAAATCTAGGAGCACAAAGAGGACAAGGTCATGGAAGAAGTCAAGACAGAGGGAACAACTTCAGTAGATGAAACAATTCTAGTAGAGGCAACATTAAAGGAAGGGGAAATAATCAAGGTAGAGGCAGAGATTTCAATCAAATTGTTTGTAGAAGGTGTAACGGAGTTGGTCATTATGCTGAAGATTGTCGAACTTCTCTTGAAAAAATTCCAAAGTTTCACTAACACATGGCACAATTTTCTAATGATGAAGAAGATGATGGCTTATAATATGTCTTTACTACACATCAAAGTTCAGAATCAACAACATTACATGTCTCCACATATCTTAAAACTTATTATGAAGATGCTTGGATCTTAGATACATGGGCAACACAACATATGACTTTTTGACGTGACTTCTTTTGGATTTTTCAACATTGTCATCTCAATTCAATCTTTCTTGCTGATGATACAAGACACTCCTTGTGGAAAAGGTGTAGTAAAGTTTCTCTTCCTGGCATAACAGAAAAACTAATTTCAAATGTTTGGTATGTACCAGCTTTAAAGAAGAATTTATTGTCTTTAGTCATGATTCGACAAGCATAACATCAAGTTGTTATGGAGGATGGCTTGGTAAAAATAAGCTCCATCAAACAGAATATGAAGACAATCATGACATGATATGAAGATGGAAAACTTCTAAGGATGAAAAGAACAATTATTCCATGAAACTATGATTTTGCAGGTGCAACAAATACAAATATTTCACAAATAAAGTTGTGGCATGTTAGATTTGGACCTTCAAACTTTGGAAGTCTCTCTCAACTTCAAAACCAGGGAATGGTTAAAGGAATTCCAACTTTTATGAAAGAAAATGCAAACTTGCATTTACAGGAAACAAAGTTGAGAGACTTTTCAAACAAGTTTGATGAGCCTCATCATTGAGTAAATATATGGGCCTTAATTGTCCTTAATTCACCTCCTAGCTTAATCAAACCAACTATTCTCACAACTTATTGCATACTTTTGATTATATTTTGTTTATGAGATGAGTTAGAGTTGGATATTTTTCTTTGTGGTCTAATATGCATATAATGTAGGAATAAAGGATAAAAGCAAGGAAAAATGCAGACATAAAGGATAAAAGCAAGGAACTATGGAAAAGACCTTGGTCAAAACTTGAATGGGACAAGGGAGAGTAATTATAGGAGGTAAATCCTCCTCATTTACTACCCCTCCATTCGAATATTCCTCCATCAGCTCAGAGTGAAAACACCCATCACTTTGAAGACTAGAAGACAGCCGAGCAAGTGAAAGGGACAGAAACCAGTTTTTCTTGAGTTGGGATCCAAGCCTTCCTAATTGGACAGAAGTTGTTAGAGACTTTAGATGTATAAATAGAGAGGCTTAGGACCTCAGTAGGATTAAGACTTCTATTGTAAAAACTTTGCTTTATTTCTGAGCTGCAAGACTTGTGACAGTTTGTTCTGTAATCCATGGTTTTCATAATGAGAATGAGTTTTGTTTTAAGCCAGCTCTGAGTTAACTCCGAGGGTTGAAGCTCTTGGGTTAGGGCCCGACCCGAGCAGCTAAAGCTCCTCTTTATTGTGTATGAATGGTAGCATAGATTTCTGTTTCTATGCATTTGCTTAAGTAGGATTCATTGTTTTTCTGGTTATTTACTTAGGCAGCTGCATTTTCATTACAGTAGCATAGAGTAGATCGCTTGTGCTGTAGTTTAATTCCATTTGTGCTTTCTTTCATTTTACAGGTTAGCTAGGCGAAAAAGATCACTATCAGGTTGTGCATAGGTTTCTCAGCCTCATCTCCTCCCTCTAGGACCATGACTTGAGGAAGAGACCCTTCATTAACCCCAAAAACACAGGTTTCTGTTTCTCACATGAGCTATGGAGTTGTTGTTTGATGCAGTTATTTGTTCACCTGCACTGGTTTTTCTGTCATTTCATTTAAAAACCTCCTTCAACACATTCTTCATTAATTGCTTCTTCACCGTCAGATCCACAATAAACCTTCACAACCATTGTCTGATTCATTAATTTTATTCAACTGCCGCCTCGCGTGAAGTCCACCACTTGTTTTATGAGCTTTAATCTCCACAGTCGATCTGTCTCTTGATTCGATGGCTATCACGTCACCCGATCACTCTATGCGCTTTAAACCCCCACCGTCAATCTGCCTCACCTAACCTAATGGTTATCGCTTCACCCAATCAACAAATAGCTTGGCTGATCTCCACCGTTGATCAGTCCCACCTGATCCAACAACTATTGCGCAATCTCACACTGATTAGTGCACGATCGTTATTCGCTCAAGAGCACGCGAGAAAAGTGGTTTTCTTGTGCTACATGTTGCCCAGTTAGGCTAATCATGTGAAATTTTAAAATACAACCTACAACCTTGAGGGCGTGCGAGAAACTACTTACCGCCTTAGAAACCCGATCCATCATTTTCACACGTTTCTTTTACCTATGACACGATCTCTGCCGTCCATCTCTTAACTTCATCCATGTGATAAGATCTCAACCGTTCATCGCTTCATTACCCTGCCCGTCCATCTCTTGAATTAATATCTGTGATTAGATCTTGACCATTCATCTCCTGTTAACCTTGTTCATCCATCCATTCACTTTATCCCTCACGATACGATCTCCGCCGTTCATCTGCTTTGTTACCTTGTTCGTCCATCCATTCACTTAATTCTTCGTGATACGATCTCCACCATTCATCCTGTTCATTAAACCCGTTCATCTGTTTATTCGCTTAAAGCCCCGCGATAAGATATCCACTGTCCATCTTCTGTTCGTTGATCAATCCAACGGTCCCTGTGCGCTACTGCATCCTTACGTCCTCCTTTCACCAATTTCGATCTCCGATTGCTTTTTCTGCTTGAAACCTGATTTAGCCTAAGTTTCTTTGCTACACCTTAGTATAGTTTGATGCTCTTTACTTCTGCAACTTAGATAGCAGCCTTAGGTTAGTGATTGTTTTATCAGTTCTGCTTAGCATAGTTGTTTAAGTTGTTTAATTGGTTGGTTAGGTTATGATGTGGTTTATCATTACATGCTGTTTTCTTCAATACTGCAGTAGAAGTAGCTCTCCCTTAGGATAGATTTGCTCTTCTTCCATCAAAGAGTTAAGCTTCTTCTGACCCTATAGAAGTATGGCATGTAACCCTTGGGGTCCCTTTCCAGATGAGTAGTGACAACATGCAATACCTTCACTTCTACTTGTGCATATAACACTGTCACCTCCAAGTTTGTACGAACCCCGGGTTGATAAGTAAAGTTGGTAGCCCTGGGAGTTGCAACATTATTGTTGCAATACCTAGGCTCATCACTTTTTGGAGTCGTTGCTGGGGAGGTGTCTAAGTAGAAGTAATTACTACTTTCTTCTATTTTCTAGTCTCCAACTTTCTTTTCTTCGACTTCTAGTCTTCAATTTTCTTCCATTAGTTTATTGATGCAAGTAATCTAGTAGCTTCCTTTTTTTCATTTTTCATTAGCTGCTTTCCTTTCCATTCCGCAAGTACTTTCTAGCTTTAAAGAGAATCTTACAAAAACCAACCCAAAAACATTTCCTTTCATGCCTCATAGGAATAGAGACAATTTAGGGAAATTCTTGACAAATACCCCCACTGCATCCAATAGTCAATCTTCTCTCTTCTTCGGTGACTGTGAAGTGGAAGAACCTTTAGGTGAGCAACCTTACATATTTGAAGAACCTACAAGGGAAGAAGAAGAGGAAGAACCCATTCCTACTGAACCAATGGCTGGAAACCAAAACGACAGGGGAGATAGAGAGAGAAATGAGAGTGCCCTCCCCATTAGGGAAACCAATGGGGACACTAAGATGAAGAATATAAGCCCCTCTGCTCTACCTCATTTCCATGGCCTGACCACAGAGTACCCTGACACTTTCCTATTTGAGTTTGCTGTTATATGCTAAACCTATGACTATACAGATGATGAGCAAAAGTTAAAACTGTTTCCATCTACCCTCAAGGATGCAAC
>APFE030581060.1:181209-250961 GCA_000404065.3 Pinus taeda
TTGCTTGTTTTCTCTCTCCTTTGATAGAGCTTGCCACTCCTTTCTCACTTGTCCCGCTTCAAAGAACACCTGTAGAGGTAAAGCAACAAGAAACCATTAAAGCATAGAGATCTATGATACCATAAACAATGTAGAATCAGAAGTACATTAACCATACAATTGCATACACAAATACAAGATTCATAAATACACAAGTATATGGAGGAAAACTCAAATAACTTCATTGACAGTAGAAGTAGAAGAGAGGATTACAACCCAGCTGTCTGATCCAGCATCATCCTCCCAGCATGAAAGCCCTCTTCACGTCATGAAAAGCAAGATCACCCAACAATACAATGTCTCAAAGAGAAACCAACAACACTTCCTTACAAATTACAAAATTCTAGCCTCTAGATCTCTAGGATGAGGATTCCATATATAGACATTTCCAACATTTATAAAGGAAAAAGAATTTCAATTAACATTTGCATCAGGATCACATAACTTAACCAAAATAAAGCTCCGAAAATAAAAAACATATATAACTGTTTATAGTTTTTACAAAATGTTCCGTGTCCAGGATAAAATCGGTCATATGACCCTAAAACTCAAAAAATGCAGAAAAGCACCCTAGACTAATGGTGCTGGTGATAACAAGTCACCGCCTGTGTGATCATACGTAAGAGCCTAGTCCATCGATTTGGCATGCCAATGGTATGGCACTGTAATCTCAGAGGTAACTCGTCAGTCCTCACATCCTGAATACCACGGGTGAGACCCTCGCATTGATCCTGCAATACTGCAAGGGTCTCTGCTATGTCCAGATCATGAAGGACAACCCTCCCTACAACCTCTCCTATTGGAATGGCAGCTGCTACCCTTGGGCGCGCTGCTGGTCGCTCTGGCCCAATATCTGCACAAATATATGAGTTTGATTAGTCTTGATAACATTTAAAAAACAGAAGAACATTATGAAAGCAGTAAACAAAGATATGGTCAGATCTTTTTACCCATGACACTCCATTGCTCTCCAGCCGGTAGCACCAAATCTGGGTCACCTCGAAAATCCATCCCAACGTATGGATACTCGGCAAAGACCATCTCCTAATGGTTGAACCACTCAAAGAAGGCATCAGAGAATGAAATCTGTGACTGGCCAACATGTCTGGCCATGAGGTCAACCCATCTTTGCATCCATGGTTCCTTCGGGTGAAGATTGAATGAGTTTGAAGACCTCGAATCTAGTTTCATCCTTCCGGGCTGTGATATATTCAGGAAAATAAAGACATCAAATGTACTGCATAGCTGCATAGATGATCATCCAAGCTAAGGGATGATGGCTCTACAAGAATCACTAGTCTGCAACAACAGACGATTGTCTGTCCTATGTACATGAAAATGAATTTATAAAGCTGAGCATGGGAATGACGGCCTCAGCTAGATCATGAAAATAATATGAAGATAATGCATTGTATTGTATCTTATTACAGGTCACCTTCCAGTTTGAAAAACCCCAGATCCTCATGATAAAGCATTTCACTCGACATCAGAAGATTTACAACCTCATGCTTTAGGGGGCAACTGTTATAGACATATTTGGGCACTGCAACCCCAATTTCATATGTCGATAAACCAAGGGCTATTAAACCCCTAAAAGTGTTGTTTCATACCCTAAAGGATCAAGGTCAATTGATTATATCATTTTCTAGAAGTTCCACCTGAAAAACTACTCAGAACTGGTCAAAACTGACCCATACAGACTGCTCCTTGGTCAAAGTGTGATGCATCTCACCTATTACACATGGGGGGTGAGATGGATATTGAAAAGGGCTTCTGTAGGGTACGATGGGTGAGAGTAGACAAATGGCAGAGGTAGTTGGCTAAGTGGAAACCCAGAGAATCTTCTAGAAACTGCTCATATGACACTTGCCTCTTTGAATTTACCTAGGGATGAGTAAGAGATCATGAAATCTCCAAGTGGAACCAAGAACTATCAGTGAAATGACACTAATAAAAAGCGCAGAAGCTGACTCACCCCCTTGATAATAGTTAGAGATGCTTAATTTACCATTAACACTATATTCTTTCGACGGTCGTACAACCTGTTTAATTACTCCATCAAATTGATTAGAAATTTAAATACATGCTTGAAAAATGTTAAAAACTAACATCTTACTTGAATTACGTGAATAGTAACATAAAAGCACTTTTACCTCTCATTTTTACAATTTCATTCAAATTTGGGGTTGTTGGAGCTCTGGAGGTATTTCCCCCCTCAAATTTCATCAGTTGATTTCAGGAGATCTGGTGGACTATTCTTCACACCGGCAGGACTAGGTAGGAGCTAACCCTGAGCTCTTTAATTGCATTCCTTCCTTTTCTGATTTTGAGCAACTTTTCCTGTTCTTCTGGGCCTCAGGGGTTTGAACAAATTGTTCTCTCCCCATCGCACCTAGTATGCATTGAAAAATGCGATGCATACTGAGCTGGCCATTGGCTAGTCAGTATGCATCCCACCCTGTACATAGCCAGGGTGCGATGGGTGTAGGAGGGAAAGTTTATGCAGTGTTTTCTCATGGAATTTTTGCCTGTTTTTGCTCAAATCAGGATCCTAATTCACCTCTTGTTTGTGTTTCAGAGATTCATCGGATCAAGATGGTCGTTACATGGCATGGATGCAAGCATGAATAAGAAGACATGATTGCCTTACATGATCCAGGTATGATTACTGCATTGCGAAACTGTGGCTTGCTCAAATTCTTCTGCATATCCAGCATGAGGCAACAAATCAATCTGTTTCAATATCTTCTCGATGCATGGGATTCGACCAACCAGGTGTTCCAGATTAGAGGCAAATACATTACTTTGATAGTTGAGGATATCTACTTTTGGATTGGGTTATCGAGGCATGGTGCCACTCTCTCACTATCAGGATCCGCCCGTGGGGGTGAATCCGTGAGGGATTATATTCGCCAGTTTTGTAGAGATGGATATCAGCCGAGCAGGATGGGAAGATCAGTATTCGAGATGTCACTGACTGGCCCTTGAGGACTATTCTATTCACCTTTTCTAGATTGGCTGGTAGCGCAACTCTTCATTTGGCCAACAGATCGTATATGCAGTATGCTTTAGAATGCCTGGAACCAAAGGTATTCAACTAGTGTGAGGCAGTGCTTTCGATTATAAAAGAATATCTTTTCAAGGTGAAGAATGGAAGATCCAAGAACTTTGGTTATGGTTCCATTCTGATTGGTTTTGCCTTGGAGAGGATTCCACTAATGCAGCCACAGTACATTTCACTAGGATTGCCAGCACCGAGGGAACCACAAATGCAAAGATGGGTTGACCTCATTGCCAGACATGCTGGCCAGTCACAGATTGCATTCTATGATGCCTTCTTTCAGTGGTTCAACTGTCAGGATATGGTCTTCATTGAGTATCCATACGTTGGGATGGATTTCCGAGGCGACCCGGATTTGGTGCTACCGGCTGGCGAGTAGTGGAGTGTCATGGGTAAAATGATCTGACCATATCTTTGTTTATTGCTTTCATAATGTTCTTATGTTTTTAAAATGTTATCAAGATTAATCAAACTCATATATTTATGCAAATGTTGGGCCAGAGCGACCAACAGCGCGCCCAAGGGTAGTAGCTATCGTTCTAGTAGGAGAGGCTGTAGGGAGGGCTGTCCTTCGCGATATGGACATAGTGGAGACCCTTGCAGTATTGTAGGATCAGATCGAGGGTCTCACCCTTGGTATTCAAGATGTGAGGACTGACAAGTTACCTCTGAGATTATAGCGCCATACCACTGGCGTGCCGAGTCGATGGACTAGGCTCTTACGTATGATCGCATAGGCAGTGACTTGTTATCACCAGCACCATTAGTCTAGGGTGCTTTTCTGCATTTTTTGAGTTTTTGGGTCATATGACCGATTTTGTCCTGGACACAGAACATTTTGTAAAAACTATAAACAACTATATATGTTTTTGATTTTCGGAGCTTTATTTTGGTTAAGTTATGTGATCCTGATGCAAATGTTAACTCAAATGATTTTTCCTTTATAAATGCTGCAAATATCTATCTAACACATAATTTGCTAATGAATCAACTAATGTGTTTAAGTTTATGGAAATGTGTTGATATTGAATAGAATCAAATTGCCTTTCCAAAATCCTGACCCATAGGAAAATATGATAGATAACTGGATTCCGAACGGAATAGATGCCAGTAAGCTGTAGGATGACGAGTTGTGAGTCTAGCCTCACAACAAGTTGGCATATGCCATGTGTGATGGCATCAGAGAGAAGCTCCATCAACGCGCTGTACTCAGCAATGTTGTTCATTGATCGACTGATACATATCCCTCTGAAACTCACTAACTCTCCACTTGGATCAAAAATGGCCCAGGCTGCAGAAGATAGGTTCCGCATACTACGACTAGCTCCGTCGGTGTATCCAACGAATGATTCCAACAGGTCCGACATCTGCAACAAATGCAAAGTGGATTACCTAACCAAAATGATAACTCTTGACGAAAACAAAAATGTAACAAAAGCATATAAAGAGATTACCATACTTAATAAAACATAGTAACGCTTAAGATACAACCCGTTCCGGGGTTACGACAGTGGAATCCCATCGTAATCTACTAGCTCGTAGGCTCCTTTTGCCAATACTCTTTTAACAATGTAGGGGCCCATCCATAATGGTTCGAACTTACCTACTCCCAACTTATTGGATTCTTGATCGTATAGCAAGACCAGGTCACTTTTTGAGAAGACAAGTGGTTTGACATTTTTGTTAAATTGCGCCTTGAAACATTTCTTATGAGCTTCATTAGCCAAAGCAACATCACGATGGGTTTCATCCAATTGGATTAGTTCTAAGAAACAAGCCTCTTACTTCGAAGTTTCGGGAAGTAGATCGATTGCAAGATTGAGAGATGAAATTTCACACTGAATCGGTAAGACTGCTTCTAGGCCATACACCAACTAAAATGGTGTAAATCCAGTCGCATTTCTCACTGAATTCCTATATGCCCACAAGGCTGAGTATAGGATTAAGTGCCAATTCGGTTTGTGGACTCCGATCATCCTTTGCAGCATGCGCTTCAGGACTTTGTTGTTGTCTTCAACTTGTCCGTTAGCTTGTGGATAATATTGAGTAGAACTGTCATGGGACAGTCCTAATTTGGCAGCTAATTCAACTATCATGTGATTGCGAAAGTGCGATCCACAATCTGTGACTATAGCTTGTGGAACACCGAATCTAGAGACTACATGATTAAAAAAGAAAAGAGCAGTCGTTTCACCGTTGTTGTTTAATGTAGGCATCGCCTCGACCCATTTTGTAAAATAGTCAACTGCGACTATGATATGCCCATGCCCCCCGGCCGAGGTGGGGTTACATGTCATGAAATCTATGCCCCATTTGGCGAATGGCCAACTACTGGATGCAATGGTGCAGGCGGTAGTCTGGTTTTGCGGTCGAAGATCTAACAAGCATGGCAACTTCTAACTGCGATTATGCAATCTTTGAATATAGTAGGCCAGAAGTAACCCGCTTGTAAGATCTTTTGCGCCGTAGCGTAACCAGATTGATGCCCCCCACACGCACCTGAATGACAATCCTTTAGGACTTTCTCGGCCTCCTCATGAGTGAGGCACCTTTGCAAAATTGTATCAATACCTCAACGGTAAAGTGTGTCATTGATGATCATGTAGTCTTTTGCTTGGTATCGAGTATGTCGTTGTTCGGAGCGAGTGGTATTAGGCCTATATGTTTGGGTTTGGAGATAGATCAGTATACCTCCATACCACGGATTGCTTGACGATTTCAGAAACAAAGATTCATCCACGATTGATGCTTTGGATGTTGAATCGTTGGACGACGATGGGAATTTGCATAATAACTTAGCGAAAACTAGAGATTTCTTTGATTTGGATTTTGTGAATTCCAGATTAAACTCTTGCGAAATGGCTATCCATTTTGAATATTTGCCCCCTAGTAATTGACGTGACAAAATGTAAGTCATAGGGTTGCAATCTGACAAAATGGTAGTTTTGCGAAAGAGGATATAGTGTCGAAATCTCTATACTACTTGAACAGCTGCTAGAGCCAACTTTTCAACATAGGAGTACTTGATTTCTGTATCATTTAAGTTTTGACTTAAATAATAGACCGGATGTTCAATTCCATTGTCTTCTTGTACTAAAACCATTGCGATGGTTGTATCTGTTGCAGCTAGATATAGGTTAAAGTCTTTTTGATAGTCAAGAGCATACATTAATGATGCTTTTATTAGGGATTTCTTTAGAGCATCAAAGGAAGCTTGCGCAACCTGATCCCAGTTGAAGGGCACTTCTTTTTTCAAAAGACGCGTATAACCTTTAGCAAGTTCGGCGTAATTTGGAATGAACCTCCTTAGAAATTTTTCTTTCCCATAGAGTTTCTGAATCTGAAGCAAATTTGAAGGTGGAGGCATATCGATGATTTCCTAAACCTTACATGGGTTGAGTCGAATCTCATCCTTAGAAACTACAAAGCCAAGTAAACGACCATAAGTGACACAAAAAACACACTTGTGTGGATTGAGTCATATTTTGTAGTGTCGGTAACGTAGAAATATAGCTCTCAAACGCTGCAGATGATTAGTCCGCTTTCACGAATGAGCCGATAGATCATTGAGATACGGTTGAATGATGCGTTTGATGTCGTGGAAGGCATAGTTCATAGCCTTCTAAAAAGTTTCCCCTGCGTTCTTTAAACTGAAAGGTAATTTACGGTATGTGAATGTGCCCCACAGACAAATGTAGTCTTTGACTGGTCCTGTGGGCGAATGTTTATTTTATTGTATCCGGAAAATCCAGCCATGAATGAAAAGATTTCGCATTTGGCACATTCATTAATTATCTGGTCGATGAAGGGTGTAGGGTAGTTGTCCTTTGGACAAGCTTGATTACATCCCTTTAATCAATGCACACACTAATCGTTCCTTGCTTTTTCATGACAGGAACAATATTTGATACCCAATCAGTTAGAGGAACAAGGTAAATAAAACCAGCATGTAAACGTTTTTCAACTTCTGCCTTGATGGCAACGGCTTTCTTCGGGTGAACCTACCGAAGCCATTGTCATACTAGTTTGACATCTATATACATCTTGATTTCATGTTCAACGATGCTCGAGTGGATGCTAAGCATTTCTTCATATGAACATGCAAAGACATCTCTGAATTCGCAAAAGAGAGAACAATATATTTCTAGTTCCGAAGAAGAACAATATTTGCCAACATGAATATTCTCTACAACATTAGGTTTGGTTGGGATATTTATGGTGATAGTTTCTTCAATATTGGACAGATTTCACTCAGAATCCACTGTATTTACAATATTTGATAGAAAATCAAAAGCTGAAGGATGATTAAGGTTGTTGGAATAATCTTCGTTGTTATCTTAAAGATGGGAATGATGGTGGTAATCTTCCCAAGGTGCCTTTCCTATCATCATTGACTGAATGATTCCTTTGTCTGTAGAATGTATACGTGACCAAGGATTTGAAGAGGTGCCATATTTTAGAGACCTATCTATCCAAACACTTGATGAGTGTTGATTTTTGTTTGCTGCCCAGGCCAAGAAAATTGATTGCTACAGAATTTCTATGGGGCTTGGAGGCAATACCTGGCGATGATCCATGCTAACAAAATGTTCGGAAATCTTCTTTTTCTGATGTAGAAGATACCATATTACAGGTTTCCACCATGGCCACTTCTGCCAGATTACTCGGAGGTGGGAGGGAAAAAGTACCCATTAAGGCAGAGTATTTTAGGGGGCCTACTCCAACATTTTGAAGTGATTGAGAGCTTCCATGGATCATTGGAATGCTTCCTGTAGCTTGTGAACTGTTGGGGAAAATGTTATTTGGTCAACAATTGTAATTCTACCTTGGAAGGGAAATGCAATCTTTCTAAAATATGTTGACACAACAACAGCCATAGCATAAATCCAGGGCCTTCCCAGTAGGATATTGTAATCGAGGTTTCCATCTATAACTTCGAATTTAATTTCTACTGTCTTTCCCCCCAGTTAAACTTGCAAGTTACTTAAAATCCCATATGGCATGTATGTTCATCCATTGAATGCTTTTAATGTCATTGATGATCTCGACAAGGGTGGCGAGCCTAAAGTTTTCCAGCAACTCATCGACATAATACAAGTAGATGCCACCTCATCAATGATTGTTCGATGAACAATTTTGTTGAGGGCTTTTACATGTACGAGGAAAGCGAGTTGAGCTGGTAACTGAGGTGTATCCTTTATGGTTAAAGGCCACAAGATTAGAATCTGTTGGGTCAATCCCACCTATTGCTGATAATAGAGCCTGCTTTTGGGAGGGGAAATTCTGTAGTACTTCAAGTGTCGACATAGCAGATGGAGATTGGGCTAGATCCTCTACTTTATTATAATTCTGTGTTGCTCGAGCACGAGGATTAAATGTCAATTTATGTACTACTCCCTTTGGCGGCTTTATTGTTAGTTCAGGAATGATGGGTGGCACAACTTCGGATGAAGTTGTTGTCGAACTACTAGGTTGATCTATAGCCTTGTTGTTCAGCATTTGTGGATTCCCATAATCTTTATTCCTTGTCGATATCAAAGCATCATTTTTGCTGTTTCAAAATGGACAACATAAGTAGTTGGGATGGGGAAGCATTATCAACAGCAACCAGATTAGTTTCTGGGTTTGGAAACGGATTAGTCAATACCGCTGAAGAACTTGATTTCTTGAAAAACTTCGTGACCTCAACCTGATGCGGACAATCTTTCGTCCAATGGTCCCCATCACATCTGAAACATGGCTGAGTGGGTTTCTTTTGCCCAGTAGGGTTTTCAGAAGATTTTTCAGGAGTTGAATCTTCCTGTTTCTTCTTTTTGTTTTTCCCTTTCTTCTTGCCCCCTGGTTGCTTTGGTTCTTTGCCTTTGTCCGATGACACGACATTAACCTCTGAGGCAGGAAGTTTGTCATTTGCTTTTTTACTGGAAATTATAAGGGCCTTACCAGATGGGGCCTTTGTGGTTTGCGTAATTGAGGTGCCAATCACACCATCACAAGCATGAGAGTCCATGTTTGATTTAGGAGGAGGAACGAAAAATTATGGTCTAGGAGCGTCAGGAATTTTGTCATAGAGCGTGCCAGACTGAGTATAGATCAGGTCTAGATATTGTGCACGAGCAATAACTTTCTCTTCAGTGATGACTCCTCCCTTGACCACATCTTCTATAATAGAAGGTAACAATAACTTAATAAACCATTCAGCGAGAAGCTGATCAGGAACATATGTCTTTACCATTCGACGACACTGTTGCCACTCATGAATATGATCAGATATGTGAGTGGATGTTGTTTGCTTAAAATTGGTAAGGAGCTCTGTTCCTATTTCGTACCTTATGGGTAACTGAAAATGGGTTAAAAAGGTAGTGGCAAGGGTGCTGAAGTTATCGAATGAAGCTCTAGGCAATTCGATGTACCATTTCGCTGCCGGACCAGTTAGTGTTCGCTGAAAAAGGCGAAGCCTAATCGAATCATCATTAAGGGTGTTGAGCTACCACCAGGGCACTTAGGATGTTTGCAAGTCAGATGTTCAGTTCATAAACCAACCCAGAGATTGACTGAAGCAGCATTGATCTACTTTGTAGCTGCATAACAAAAGCAGTTCGAAGGCTAGCTAGCTTAACTTCAGGCTCCATCTGTAGTTTATAAAGCAAACAATAGTAACAAACAAACAAACTATTCACTCCCCAGCGGAGTCACCATTTTGTTTCTGGGAAAACTAGTGTCTATTCAGATTTTGTAGTCCCACTAAGATGGGTAGCTATCTTAGAAACAAACAATTCAAAGTAACTTGCATTTTCCTTTATGGAAGATAAGTAAGAGAGAAGAAGAGAGCACCAACCTTAATCTTTCGCTCGACTCCTTGCTTGTTTCCTATCTCCTTTGATAGAGATTTCCACTCCTTTCTCACTTGTACCGCTTCAAAGAACACCTGTAGAGGCAAAGAAACAAGAAACCATCAAAGCATAGAGATCTATGATACCATAAACAATGTAGAATCATAAGTACATTAACCATACAATTGCATACACAAATACAAGATTCATAAACACACAAGTATATGGAGGAAAACTCAAATAATTTTATTGATAGTAGAAGTAGAAGAGAGGATTACAACCCAGCTTTCTAATCTAGCATCATCCTCCCAGCATGAAAGCCCTCTTCACCTCATGAAAAGCAAGATCACCCAACAATACAATGTCTCAAAGAGAAACCAACAACACTTCCTTACAAATTACAAAATTCAAGCCTCTATATCTCTAGGATGAGGGATACATATATAGATATTTGCAGGGGGGTGAGTCAGCTTCTGGGTTTTTGATTAGTGTCATTTCACTGATAGTTCTTGGTTCCACCTAGAGATTTCATGATCTCTTACTCATCCCTGGGCGAATTCAAAGAGGAGAGTGTCATATGAGCAGTTTCTAGAAGATTCTCTGGGTTTCCACTTAGCCAACTGAATCTTCCATTTGTCTTCTCTCACCCATCACACCCTACAGAAGCCCTTTTCAGTATGCATCACGCCCCCTGTGTGTAGTAGGTGAGATGCATTGCACTTTGACCAAGGAACAGTCTGTATGGGTCCGTTTTGACCAGTTCTGAGTAGTTATTCAGGTGGAACTTTTGGGAAATGATGTAATCAGTTGACCTTGATCCTTTAGGGGTATGAAACAACACTTTTAGGGGTTTAAGAGCCCTTGGTTTATTGACATATGCGATTGGATTTGCAGTGCCCAAATATGTCTATAACACTATGAAGAAAGATTCCAACTCAGTTACAAAAGGGCTAAGTGCACACTTCACCCTGAGTCACTAAAGCTGGTCCTGCTTAGAGGAGTAAGGGAGGATATTTTGGATACCTTACATATGATAACAGGAGGATATGTCTACCAATTACCCTATGTGGATATTAAGACTGTCTTTAGAAACCATTCTAGGGCAGCCAGGAAAAAGGGTAGGGGTAGTCAACCTATGGCCAGTACATCATCCTCCAACTTATCCATCAAGGGTGAAACTGGAAATTTGCTGGAATATTTCAAAAGTGGTATGCTGCAAACCCTTGCCTTGTAATTAGACACCATGAACATCAAAAGGAAGCAAAAAGAGCCCTGGCCATCTTTTTTCCTAGATGCACCAAGAGGCATCCTAGGAACGAATGTCCATTGAATTGTATTAATATTTGCTTAGTCTTTCAAGGAAACCACTCTATAGATAAGTGCCCTTCTTTACCTGGACTTAAAGATGTGTGTCAAGGAGCTGAAGGGGTCACTGAGTAGCTTTTCTATGTCAACCAAAGGAGACATCCTAGGCCTAGACCATACCAGCAGGGTATGCAAAGGTCATCCCATGCATATTAAAACCCCAACCAAAACACAACTATACCTTCTTGGGTACCCCCTGCTCATCCTTCCTAGTTTACACCCCCTCCTTGGTCCTATGCATCTCGGTATCATTCCCAACCAGCCATCTAGTGATTTCAACCTTATGTTTAGCCACAACCTCAGTGGAATACCCCATTCCAGGGGTGGAGGCCCCAATTCAACAATGTTCTAGCCTTATTGCCTCCACCACCTACCCAAACACAACTCCTGCACTCTGCTCCACCTAAGCAAACCTAGATGCCTGCCTAGCCAAATTCGAAGCCAAACAATAGGAAAGCTCAACAAGTCTACGGTGGAGAGACATCATACTCAACTTATGCTATAGAAATCCAGGAGATCAACCTAAGATATGGGAGAATTCTCCTTGATAACCAACCTCCTTCTCCACATAGGGAGGTTGAGGAAGAAAGGGAGGAAAGCAACCTTAAAGTAAATCCACCCTTTCCTAAGAGATTAACCCAACCACTCCAGCCCACCCTAGAAGAAACTGAACTTCTGGGAGAATTGAAAAATCTATGTGTAAAGATCCCCCTTCTCTAGGCAATCAAAGATGTTCCCATTGACAATAAGTTGATTAAGGAGAAGTGCTTCAAGCATCCAGGAAGAAGAAAAAGGGATGCCCCTACCATTAATGTCATTGGGCAGTTGTCTGACTTAATGATGGGGTAGGTAATATGTCCAAAATATTTGGACCATGGAAGCCTTATAGTATATGTGCACATTAATGGAACCATTGTCCCACACACTCTAATTGATCTTGGGGCTGCCATTAATGTGATAACCAAGGACACCATGCTGAATCTCAACCTCCAAGGGTCATTGAGGAAGACCACAACGGTTCTGCAACTTGCAGACCGTTCCATAGTCACCCCTGAGGGAATTGTGGAGGATGTCATGGTCTCCGTTGACTCCTAGGATTAACTTGTAAATTTCCTAGTTCTCCAGTGTAAGGCTAAGCTTACTGGTTACCCTCTCATCCTTGGGAGACCGTGGTTGGCCACAATTGGTGCTTACATTAGCTGCAGAGCTGGGAATATGACCATCAAGAATTGGCATATGTCCAAACAGTTAGTCTTATACCATCCTACTCAACCTACCCTAGAGCATGATTTACCTTTGTGGTTAGAGGAGGAGGAAGAATATGAAGTTTATTTTGCCCAACTTTATGCTTTGGAAGCAACCATAGGAGGAGGACAACAAGATGAGGATGACTTAATTAATCACCTGCTCCAAAGTCCAACTCCTAGTTCAGTACCATTAGAAGAGGAAGTAAGGGAAAACCAGAGCAATCATCCAATTGACTTATGCTTGGCCAATTCCAACCCACTCTGTGTCAAAACCATAGAGTTTGGCCTAGAGAGAACTTTGAAAATTAACCCATCTCTTTCTGCTTTAGGAGAGGAAAAGCTATGCAACATCTTGAGAAAACACCTGGAATCCTTCGCTTGGAGTTATAAGGAAATGAAGGGAGTGCACCCCTCACTGCGTACTCACCACATATACATCAAAGAAGGTTGCAAGCCAGTCAAGTAACCACAAAGGAGGATGAATCCAAATCTTAAAGACATAGTTAAAGAAGAACTGCAAAAACTGCTAGATGTAGGATTCATTTACCTTAGCTCAGACAGTGAGTGGGTCTCTCCTTTAGTGTTAGTTCCCAAGAAAAATGGTAAGTGGAGGATTTGTGTCGATTATAGGGAGTTGAAAAAAACCAAAAAGAAGGATCATTTTCCCCTACCCTTCATTGACCAAGTGCTAGATGGCCTAGTAGGGAAGAAGTTTTTTTCCTTCGTAGATGGATTTAGTGGGTACAACCAAATCTAAATCTACCCGGAAGACTAGGATAAGACCGCATTCACCTATCCTTGGGGTACTTTTTCCTATAGGGTCCTTCCTTTTGGCCTATGCAATGCTCCTGCCACTTTCCAAAGAGCAGTATTGAGTATTTTTGCTGAATTAGTACATGATGTTGTGGTAATATATATGGATGATTTTACAGCTTATGGCGTTGATTTCCAAGAAGCCTTGAGTAACCTAGGCAAAGTATTACACAAATGCATTGAAATGAATCTATCTCTTAGTCTAGAAAAATGTGAATTCTTAATGACTGAAGGGACTGTGCTATGTCATTCAATATCTTAGCAAGGACTGCAGGTGGACCCAAACAAAATAGCAATCATACAAAGGGTCCCACCTCCACAAAAGCAGAGAGACATCAAGCTTTTCTTAGGGTTATCTAGATATTATTGAAGGTTCATAAAGGACTTCAACAAGTTGGCCTCTCCTTTGTTTGGGTTGTTGGCCAAAGATTCTAAGCTTATATGGTCAAAGAGCTACCAAGAGGCCTTAGACATTCTAAAGGGTAAGTTAACCACTGCACCAATCCTTAGAGGCCCAAACTGGGCCCTCCCTTTTCATATTCATGCTGATGCCTCACACAAAGCCATAGGAGCATCCTTAGGTCAGGAAAAGGAGAAATTTCCCTATGCCATCTATTTTATCAGTAAGAACCTGTCAAAGGCTGGCTAAATTATACTGTGACCGAAAAGGAACTCCTAGATGTTGTGCATTCATTAAACAAATTTAGGCATTACATTACATGTTATCAAACATTTGTGCACATTGATCGTGTTGCAATCAAATATTTAATGAACAAACCAGATGTGAATGCTAGGATTATAAGATGGTTGCTTTTATTACAATAGTTTGATATAACTATTGTTGATAAGCCTGGTAAGGAAAATGTTGTTGCTGGATTTCTATCTAGGATGAATCTGCCTGTAGGTGAAGAAGGAATGGTGGATGACCAGTTACCAGATGAGCATTTTTTTCTATTTTAGTTCTCTCCCCATGGTTCACTGATATAGCAAACTATCTGGTATCAACACAGTTCCCACCAAACTTGCCCTCCAAAGAAACGAGCAAGATAGTCAGGAAAAGAGCCCCCCTTCACCTAGATTGGCGACAATCTGTTCAAACTTAGCTAGATCAAATATTGAGAAGGTGTGTAAGGGAAGAGGAGGTCTATGAAATCCTTCTGACCTATCATGATGGGCGTTATGGAGGTCCCTTTGCAGCAAAGAGGACAACATTCAAAGTGTTGCAAGCAGGCTATTATTGGCCTACTCTTCATCAGGATGTGAAAAAGTACATTAGTCAATGTGATCGGTGCCATAGGATGGGAAAGCCTACTCCAAGAGATGAAATGGCCCTACAACCTCAAATGAATTTTGAGCCATTTGAAAAGGGGGGCATGGACTTCATTGGGCCTATCAACCCTCCTTCAAAGCAAAAACAACACATCATTGTGTGCACTGATTATTTGACTAAGTTGGTTGAAACCAAGGAAATTAAGGTAGAAATAGAAGAAAAGGTGGCTGAGTTCCTAAGGAAGAATATATTCTACAAATTTGGGTACCCTAGAGAGCTAGTCACAGACCAAGGGAACCATTTTACCTCCAACATGATTGAAGAATTGCTTATCCATCACAAAATCAAGCATATGACCTCCACTCCTTATCATCCACAAGCTAATGGGCAAGTGGAGGTGACCAACAGGGCACTGGAGACAATCTTAACCAAGGTAGTGAGCAGTAGCAGGAAGAATTGGGAAAGAGACTAGTTGAGGCCACCTGGGCCTATAATACAACATGGAAGACCACCACTGGATTTACACCCTATGAGCTGGTATATGAGAAAAAGGCTTTGCTGTCCATTGATTTTGAATATAACACATTGAGGATGGCAACCCAACTAGATATGGATCTTAGTCATGCACATAAAGAACAATTGTTCCATTTTAATGGCTTGGACGAATTTAGAATGCAAGCCCTCATACATACATAGATAGTTCAACTTCAGAGGAAGATATGGCATGACAAACATAATAAGGAGAAGCAATCTCAAGAGGGAGACTAGGCATTGTTATATGATTCTAGGTATAAATAATTCAAGGGCAAGCTAAGGACAAGATGGCTCAGACCTTATGTGGTGGAAAGATGCCATGACAATGGTTCAATGCAAATCAAAACTATAGATGAAGAAGCCATTCCATTTCTATTTAATGGACACCGATTGAAAATTTACAAGAGGCCTTTATCAAAACAAGAGTTCATTGACAATATCAATAAGATAGTAATTATGGTGGAGCAAGTTCTAGCTCCTCCCTCATCAGGTCAGTCAAAAAGGAAAAAATAATAAGGATTCAGGTGAAAATCTCCATGAGGCGGCTAAGTCCCATCTTTGGGTTGAAAACCTCATGAGGCGGCCCAAGGATGAGAAAAAATGAAGAAGAGTAAGAAGATCCCCAGGTGAAAACCTTCCTTGAGCGCCTAGGGAAAATATCTAGGGTGAAAACCTCTCTGAGGCAACCTAGGTGTTTTAAATATATAATAATAATAATAATAAAAGAAAAAATAACAATTGTTATTTGCAGGTGGGTGAGAAAGACAACCAAGGAGCAAAGGGAAGATCCAAAGGGAACTCTGCCTCACATATATTCATCTCCTCCACTCCTTACCATGCATCCCTTCATCAATTCCCTTGTTTTTCACTTCATTTCTTCAATTCAGGTAAAGATTGTGTTTTCTACAAAATCCCCTGAATGGTAGATTGGTTAGGTCCCCAAAATTCATACTAGACATGATCTAAGCAATCACCTCATCCATTACCATCATCCCTGCATCCACACAGTCCTACTCCCTTTGTCCATTCATTACAACATCCTCACAGCACCAGCCAACAACATGATCAAGAAATTCTAAGGGAGACACCAAACATTGCCAAGTGGTACTCCAGGAGCTCCATAACAACATCAACAACATTAGATCCAGGAGCTCCACAACAGCAACAACAACATCAGATTTTCAGTCACAAACACCTACAAAAGCTAATAAACCATCATCAGACAATAGAGGAGGAGTAAGAATGACCATCAACAACACCTCCGATCTTTGATAGTTGCAGCATGGCATTAAGAACACAGGTAAGTATCCCACTCACTCACTCATATGCATCATTTGATCAAAAGTTGTGCAGGTTACGAGGTAGTTGGTTTATAAGTGAAAAGGTGGCAAAAAGGAAATTATTGAATAAGTGAAAAGAGAATGCAAGAGTCCATAGATACAATATTGTTATGAAAACCATTTGAGAATGCTTGAAAAATTAAGACTTGGGGGAGAAACACCAATTCACCAAAGACTCAGCGTACCCTATTTCTTGATACAATCACTCATAGACTCCTGTAGCAAAGTAAAGGAAGGAAATTCCCAACAGTTAGTTCACCATGTGTTGATTAGGATCCTCATTAAGGATTCCCTCCAAAACCTCAGGATCCCTATAACATGGTTAGTCTTCAGAAACTTACTAGCAGAGGATGAAATCAAAACCCTCACCTATGATGTTAGTCCTTCTATTAGTGAGGAGGAGGCAAAAGAAGAAGAAGAAACTAATATAGAGAAACATGAAGAAAGAGAACACAAGGAGGATGACGCTGAAACAGAGGAGGAAACAAAGGAAGAAATTGATGGAGATGAGAAAAACAACAAAAGGAAGAAGATAAGAAAGATAGATAGGATAGTTGTGCTAGTGTCAGCCTTTGCAGCCTTCCTCTAGTGATCAAACATGCTCTTACAAAATGATTTTAAGGTGTCAAGGTCAAATTTTGTCATTTTAGTGAGTCTTCAAGCAAAATTTGGTCACTAGGCATTAGGTCTAGGGTTTGCTTTTACTCCTGTCAAATCTGTCCAAATATCGGTCCATGTCACCATTCAGCTGAGTGTACCATCATTTGGAGGGTTTTCATCATCATGTCATGTTCCAATGGGTCATTTTACACCTTGTTCATGCTTCAGTTGTGCCTAGGTAAGGTTCATTTCCCTCTCATAGGGTTTGGAAGCTAATTTCTCTTGGATGGTCAAATCACCAGCAAAACTTGTATCCTGATGTTCATACACCTTCCCCTATCCTTAATGTACCTTATTAAACACTTCCCATCACTGAGATCCCCCAAATTCCTCATTTTCGCACAAACCCTAGTTTCTTGCTACAAACACTATTTTCTAGGCTAGGCATTTTTTTTTCTTTTGGACTTCTTCCCCTCACTCAATCTTTGAAATTCCACTTTCCCCTGCTTCCTAAAATCCCTCCCTACTTCCAATTTTTTTTCAAGAATTTAGAAGCCCCTTATCCCCTTTATTTCGCTTCATTTCGACAAATCCCCTGTTCCACACATCGAGATAGGTTTTACTCCAATGATGTTTCTGAGCAATAAAAGATGAATTTGGGAACACTGAGAGAGGCTTTTGTCCAAAATAGGCCAAGGAAAAAAAACCTCCTTCACTTTTTACACAGGTTTCATGATTTTAGAGAAATGTCAAAAATACAGTTGCCTCAAGATAATTGAGGCACCTCTGAAGGGACCTTGGGAAAATCAAGGTTTCTCCTAGCTTGGTTGGCCAAATAACTTTCTTGATGGGTCAAATGATAACTAGACACAAAAATGTTTCCAATGAGATATCATGAGCTCAATTTTTAGTTGAGGAAGACCTTCAAAGGTTGACTGCAACAACACTCTTCCTTTAGGCAACCTCATTTTGCACATTTTGACCAGTCTTGGGAGAATTAATTTTTGACAGGGCAAATGAACTCCAAATTCAAAAATTCTAGTTGGATTGGAAATTAGACTCAATAAAATTTCCAATGAGCTATCCTATGCCCAATTTGGACACTAGGAAGACCTCCAAAAGTCTCCTTCAAGACGAGCTACACACTGGGCAACTAGCGCGACACAGATAACTGGCGCGACGCATTGGGCTGTGATTTCCAGTGAAAATTTACACAGGTGCGGCGCACATAATTGACGCAACGTGTTGGGTTTCATGCACGGCGCATAAAGCCAGCAAGCCCAAAATATTCACCAATTCATCCCAAATCTCCCAATATGCTTGGATCATCATTTGTGCAGGTAGGTTGAGCCTTCATCACTGGTAGTGAAACAATTTTTTGTGCAATTTATGGCGATTGTCTTATGGTGATGGCTTAAAAACGAAATCAAACCCTATCTCTTGAAATATCTGAAAGGAAACTACTGCTTAGGGTTTGAAATGTTTTTTTTACCACCAAGTCCACCTTTCTACTCCCTCACTCCATTTTTCCTCATTTCCCTATTCCCTAAATTCGCATACCCCTAAATTCACTAATCCCATACCCCAATTCCCATTTCCCAAAATCACAAATACAAATTCCCAAACCCTAGCCCTATACCAAAAGCTCCTAAATTACTCTCTAAATCCCTGTTCCCTTCACTAAACCCTGTCCCAAACAGTCCCTAAGTTCCTCACTATTTCCTCCCTCCACAGTCCCTTATCTCACTTTTCCCTTGGTGGCAAAAGTAAAAAGCATCACAATCACCTACTTCTTATCAAGAAAACTCACCCACTAGAAAACATGGAGTTTGATCCTTCATATGGCCGTGATGAAGAGACATACACTAGAGCAAAGAAACAAGCAGCTTGAAGATCAACAAGCAATCATGGAGTTACAAAACATTTGGGAGAATCGCCAAGCTACCCAAAGGAGGAGGGTGGAGTTCACTTCACTTGAGCAAGAGATCAACCCAATCGGGAGTCCTGGCTTGAGAGAACCAACATCCACTTAGAGAGATTTTTGGAGAATGCCAACAAGGAGAAAAACTTGTTGAGACACATGGATTTTCATTACATGGCGAGGAACAAAGTTTGCAAGGTGCGAATCAGGAGTTTGAAGGCAAAATTGAAGAAGGCATCAAAGAGGAAAAAGGAGCATGATCGACTTCAGATATTGGATGAGGCTTCCTTGGCCCAACATAGTTCTTGATAGAGAATACTCAGCCCAAATTTCAAAAAATTTGGGACACTTTTTGCATTTTTGGAATTTTTGGCACTAAAACATAGAAATTTCTGCCCTATGCGCCGCACCACCTGGCACTCGCTTTTGATAGGAGCCTCTAAATCACAAAATCTCAACATTTTTAGATTTGGCATGGAAAATTATGCTTTCCTACCAATGACCAAGAAATTTGGACAACTTTTGAGCCCTCAAAAAGGTTAAAAACACTCAAAAAATGACCTTACTTCCCCTATTTTGACACACAGGAAGCAATGTTGGGAGAACTGAATGTTGGAGGGGAAAATGGAGGCCAAATTGAAAAATTCCACTTGGGTCAGAAATTAGACAGGCATACCTTTCTAGCAAGCACACTTGGAGTGAATTTGAACACCTAGAAGGCCTCCAAAAGTGGGTCCAAACAGGCGGTATGCATAGAGAATCAAGCGCGGCGCATAGAGGAAATTTTGCCAGTTTGACCAAGTCTTGCTCTGTTTTTCGCCCAATTTTGGCCAGTTTGACTTTTTCACTTCCTTAATGGCAAATTTGTGATGTAATTTCATGTACATTGATGGATCCTGATGTAAATATATCAAATTTTCACTTGGTAAGGTAGATTCATCAATTAAAAAGTTGTTTGAAACTGAATGAATCAGTTCCCTTGTTTCTAGAGGCATGCTGTTTCATTCCTGATTTCTAGTTCCTAGTTTAGAATCAGTGGAATCATCTCCTAAACATGTGAGCTAGACCCGTAGAGGTTAGTATTAGCTATTCTTGGTCTATATTATGTGTTTTTTCAGTCATTAGCATGGTTGGACTCTTGAGAAAGCAAGGAGCTTCATTGTATACTCATATCAGCATTTTGGCTAAGGAATTGAGACCAGGGTTTGCAGCACTCTTTGGGATCCCTGTGGTATTATGTTTTGGTATAGTACTTTCTTATGTATCTGTGAATTTTCTTGTGTATTATGTATGTCATTTTCCCTCTTATTTCTTCTCAGCTAAATCAAACAAGAGTGTAAGTAGAATACATTGAAATTACAGTGCTCTACTTGAAGTTTGCTTTAGTTTCTTGATGTTTTCAACTGTTTGTAGAGGATCCATGGATTCTCTTGCCCTCTTCAATGCCTCCTCTGTCTAATCCATCCATCTCACTTGATTTAGAGTGCCAAATACAGTTGCCGACCTTGCCCCATTGAGCCCTCTGCAAGACTGAGCCTCATTCCCTGCACCCAAAATTCGCTTTGCCTTTAGAGTCAACAAACACATCATTTTATCCAATCAAACTCCTTTGCACCTATACCTAGCCTAAGATCAGTAACTATATTAGTCATCTCAAGCCCTTAGTGATCATAATTCGCTGATATTGACCCGGAGAGAGCCCTCTCCTGACCTGGTAGGGCTAGCTACCAGGATGAGCGTGGTTTGATGTTGGCCCTGGATCCTACCTTTTCAGCCTGAGGTAAATCTAGGCACTAACATAGTGGCGACCATACTGGGGAAGAAAGTTTATTTTCATTGTTTGGCTTTGTAGACTACAGACGGACTTTGAAGTTAGCCAGGTAGCCTTCGAAACGCTTTTTCTTTGCATTAGCGAAAGTAGATGAAAGCTGCTTTAGTCAATCTCTGGTCTAGTTTATAAATTGAACATCCAATCTAAACGATCACCCCAGTACATGTATCAAGTTCAGATCTGATTGTTGATGTTGGACAATGATGAGACACAGCAAGGCTAAAATCATTCACCTGGCGATTCCAAATTATTTTTGAGATCAGATCCAAAGACTCCATTGGAGGATGAACCTGACCAACAAAAACATGAAAGGACAATATGGACAGATCAGGTATTCAAGTTGGAATTTCATCCAAGACATTTTGTTCTTTGTTCTAAATTATTTCTTCTCTTTTCCCAAGAATGTCAAGAAGGCTTTGCAAAGTATATTGTATTTGAGAAGAGATCCTCAGCCTGCATTTGATTCCTTTCCTTTGAAGATTGTAAATACCAAAGATTTGCATGCCTTTGAGCTTGATCAAGACCCTTTTCCTGAATCTTGTGATGAGCGTCTTCAAACTGATGAACCTCAAGAGACCAAGACTGATTCTACAACTTCTATACATACCTCTATACCTTGTAAAATTCCAAATCGATACAAGCCTCTGATTTTACCTCCTATATTCCATGCTTTCCCTAAAAATCATGACCTATATCTACGAAGATTTGATGGTGAACGCGACAACATCACTGCTGAGAGACATGTTTTGAATTTTGAGTCTTTCCTTGACCTTTTCGAAGTTGATGAAGAGGATGTTAGTATTAGGCTTTTTGCTCTTTCTTTGCAAGGAAAAGTCAAGAGTTGGTTCAAAACCTTGCCTGATGCGAGCATCTCAGATTTACAACAGTTCGTCAAAGTTTTCCTCGATAGGTGGGTGGTCAGACAAAACCCTTTCTTGATTATAGAAGAGTATAACTAGCTGAAAAGAAAACTAGGGGAGACAGTACAACAATTTTCTGCCAGATTTAACCAAGTTTATTATTCGATGCCTGTTGATATAAGACCTCCTCTTAGATCTGCTCTCTTGCACTACCCGGGTGCCTTTGATCTAGAAATGGAGTTTCAGCTGAGAGAAAGGAACCTTGCAACACTTGAAGAGA
This sequence comes from Pinus taeda, assembly GCA_000404065.3. Lineage (NCBI taxonomy): Eukaryota > Viridiplantae > Streptophyta > Pinopsida > Pinales > Pinaceae > Pinus > Pinus taeda. The sequence goes on from APFE030581060.1 coordinate 203,201, forward strand.
TGCAGAACAATGCAATAGATGTAGAGGCTCATTTGTTGATCCGAAGGGCAAAGTTGAAGCAAGAAGAGATTAAAAACATAGATCCGGCGGAATCAACATCTCTAGAGGTAAAGCTTGACATTTTGGTAAGTGCAGTGGAAGAGATAATGCAAAGGATCACCACAAGGAATCATTATGATGTTCAAGATCATGGCTCGTTGATTGAAAAGGAGCAAGTTGCTGATCCAAAACATTTTTTTTCTTATCCCAGTTGTCATAGATCTGATTATGATTGTTTTGTAGATCATCTTGGAGAAGAGAGATCTGTTGATATGACATGTATGCTTGATTATGTGTTTTATACTCATGATTTGCCTAAGTTTGATCAGTATGATGATGATGATTATGTTCTCTAAACAGAAGCTAATCTTGCAGAAAAATCAGCAGCTAGTTTGTGGGAGGAGGAAGTTCATTTTTAGCAGCTCGAATACAGTGATCAGCCGATGCATATCAGCTATGACAGTGATGAGGAAAGTGAAGCAATTTTTGAAGTAAGTGAACGATCTTTGCCTTTTTGTTTTGCTTCGTTTCAGCTCATTAAAGACAACATTCATGCAATCAGAAATCAACTGTTGACAAGTCTTGATTTGGACCATCTTGAGGGCAATGAAAACCTTGTTCAAGACCTCTCATATCCAGGTTTGCAGACCCCGAATGCCATAGATTGTCAAGTTGCAGATGAAGACTTGGAAGCTGGCACATATGATCAAATGATACAAGATTATTCCGTACCATTTTGTTTTGAATCATTTCAGTTTTTGAAGGGTAAATTGCATAGTATATCTTCAAATGAGCAGCCTGTAGAAAGTCATGCAATCTTATTGGAACCAATAGAAAATGGGTTGCAATAGTCTTTTCAAGTTTTTCATGATCCAATAGCTGACGTGTTGGATGATGTCTGCAGTCAAAGTCCTTCTCCATTGATTACATGCGAGCTTGCCAAAAGTATTGATACAAACTTGATCCGGCAGCCGGTTTCTTTGTCATTTTCAGTAGGAGTCTCGTCACAAAGCTCAGATCAAAGTTTGCATTCATGGTATGAAGAGAAGAGAAGTAATCCATTGGATGAGCTAAGTCCTAGTGTGCATGAATTTCGAGATCCTTATGCAGTGTTTTTGGAGGCGGATGGAGAATCCATAGTATTCAACAGATATGTTCACAAGTTTTCATGGGAGTTGCCTTTCAGTAGTTCTCTCTTGTTGTTCATAAGCGAGCACTTGCAGAGAATTCAAACAGCAACCAGAATACTTACTTGGTTGCATTGGTTGTTTCATTTCACTTGATCAGGTGATGAATGGAACAACTAGAGCAGGTTGTATTGAATAAGCTTCATTTTGAGCATCTTTTCCAGTCTTTTGGTTGTGTTTAAGTATCGAGTCAGTTTTTAGTTGAGTGAGAGTCAATTTGTGTCATCATTTCGTCAGTTTTTAGTGATGCATTTCCACTTGAGTTTTTGACTCCATTGCCCAATGGATAAGGCACTGGTCTTCTCTCCCAAAGATCTGCTGTTCTTGGCACCTCCAAGGAGCTACCATCCCCATTGGAGCCAATGTTAGTGTCAGCCTTTGCAGCCTTCCTCTAGTGATCAAACATGCTCTTACAAAATGATTTTAAGGTGTCAAGGTCAAATTTTGTCATTTCAGTGAGTCTTCAAGCAAAATTTGGTCACTAGGCATTAGGTCTAGGGTTTGCTTTTACTCCTGTCAAAGTTGTCCAAATGTCAGTCCATGTCACTATTCAGCTGAGTGTACCATCATTCGAAGGGTTTTAATCATCATATCAGGTTCCAATGGGTCAGTTTATACCTTGTTCATGCTTCAGTTGTGCCAAGGTAAGGTTCATTTCCCTCTCCTAGGGTTTTGAAGCTAATTTCTCTTGGATGGTCAAATCACCAGCAAAACTTGTATCCTGATGTTCATACACCTTCCCCTATCCTTAATGTACCTTATTAAACACTTTCCATCACTGAGATCCCCCAAATTCCTCATTTTCGCACAAACCCTAGTTTCTTGCTACAAACCCTATTTTCTAGGCTAGGCTTGTATTTTTCCCTTTTGGACTCCTTCCCCTCACTCAATATTTGAAATTCCACTTTCCTCTACTTCCTAACATCCCTCCCTACTTCCCAAATTTTTTTCAAGAACTTAGAAGCCCCTTATCCCCTTTATTTCGCTTCATTTCGACAAATCCCCTGTTCCACACAACGAGATAGGTTTTGCTCCATTGATGTTTCTGAGCAATAAAAGATGAATTTGGGAAAACTGTGAGAGGAATTTGTCCAAAATAAGCAAAGGAAGAAAAACCTCCTCCAATTTTTATACATGTGTCATGGTTTTAGAGAAATGTCGAAACTATAGTTGCCTCAGGATAATTGAGGCATCTTTGAAGTGACCTTGGGAAAATAGATTTTTATCCTAGCTTGGTTGGCCAAATGACTTACTTGATGGGTCAAATGATAACTAGACACAAACATATTTCCAATGCGCTATCATGCGTTCAATTTGGAGTTGCGGAAGACCTTCAAAAGTTGACTACAACAACACTCTTCCTTTAGGCAGCCTCATTTTGCACATTTTGACAAGTCTTGGGAGAATTAATTTTTGACAGGGCAAATGAACTCCAAATTCAAAAATTCCAATTGGTTTGGAAATTAGACTCAATAGCCGTTATGAAAAGCTATCCCACGCCCAATTTGGACACACATAAGGCCTCCAAAGGTCTCCTGCAAAACGAGCTACGCACTGGGCAACTGGCGCAGCGCATTGGGCTGTGATTTCCAGTGCAAATTTACACAGGCGCGGCACGTTGGGTTTGATGTGCGGTGCATACAGACAGCAAGCCCAAAATCTTCACCAATTCATCCCAAATCACCCAATATGCTTGGATCATTATTTGTGGAGGTAGGTTGAGCCTTCATCACTGCTAGTGAAACAATTTTTTGTGCAATTTATGGTGATTGTCTTATGGTGATGGTTTAAAAAGGAAATCAAACCCTATCTCTTGAAATCTCTCAAAGGAAAATGCTGCCTAGGGTTTGAAATGTTGTTTTGACCACCAAGTCCACCTTTCTACTCCCTCACTCCATTTTTCCTCATTTCCCTATTCCCTAAATTCACATACCCCTAAATTCACTAATCCCATACCCCAATTCCCATTTCCCAAAATCCCAAATACAAATTCCCAAACCCTAGCCCTATACCAAAAGCTCCTAAATTACTCTCTAAATCCCTAGTCCCTTCACTAAACCCTGTCCAAAATAGTCCCTAAGTTCCTCACTATTTCCTCCCTTCACAGTCCCTTATCTCACTTTTCCCTTGGTGGCAAAAGTAAAAAACATCACAATCACCTACTTCTTATTAAGAAAACTCACCCACTAGCAAACATGGAGTCTGATCCTTCATATGGCCGTGATGAAAAGACATACACTGGAGCAAAGAAACAAGCATCTTGAAGATTAGCAAGCAATCATGGAGTTACAAAATATTTGGAGAATCGCCAAGCTGCCCAAAGGAGGAGGGTGGAGTTCACTTCACTCGAGCAAGAGATCAATGCCGATCGGGAGTCTTGGCTTGAGAGAGCCAACATACACTTAGAGACATTGTTGGAGAAGGCCAACAAGGAGAAAAAATTGTTGAGACACATGGCTTTTCATTACATGGGGAGGAACAAAGTTTGCAAGGTGCAAATATGGAGTTTGAAGGCAAAATTGAAGAAGGCATCAAAGAGGCGAAAGGAGCATGATCGACTTCAGATATTAGCTGAGGCTTCCTTGGCCCAACATAGCTCTTGATAGAGAAGACTCAGCCCAAATTTCAAAAAATTTGGGACACTTTTTGCATTTTTGGAATTTTTGGCACTAAAACATAGAAATTTCTTCCCTATGCGCCACGCCACCTGGCGCTCGCTTTTCATGGGAGCCTCTAAATCACAAAAACTCAGAATTTTTGGAATTGGCATGGAAAATTATGCTTTCCTACCAATGGCCAAGAAATTTGGACAGCTTTTGAGCCCTCAAAAAGGTCAAAAACACTAAAAAAATGACCTTACTGCCCCTATTTTGACACATAGGAAGCAGTGTTGGGAGAACTCAATTTTGGAGGGGAAAATGGAGGCAAAATTGAAAAATTCCACTGGGGTTGGAAAGTAGACAAGCAGAACTTTCCAGTAAGCACATTTGGAGTGAATTTGGATGCCAGAAAGGCCTCCAAAAGTGGGTCCAAACATGTGCTACGCATAGAGAATCAGGGGCAGCGCATAAAGGAAATTTTGCCAGTTTGACCATGTTGGCATTATGGCTAAAGTGTTGTCCTTGATGGCAACCCATACAGGTGATGGATCACTGTACAACAGGTCAATAACAAACATTGATGAATAGCTCTCAAATATTGAAGAAAATAAGGAGTACGCAGGGACACCGTTCAAAAGGTGCGTACACGCAGGCATGTCTTATATAAAGTGCGTACATACCCGCAGGATACCCATTCATTGGTGGGTGCGTACCCCAAGTGCACACACTTCAAGGCAGTTAAGCGCCCACACATGGGGTTTTTTCATGGTATTTAGCCGACGGTATTGTGTTATCATGGTTTTGGCCTGTGGTATTGTTTATTTTATTATTATTATTGAGCCCCATGATCCTTGATTTGAGGAAGAGCTTGCCTATATAAAGCAAAGGAGATCATTTGGTTTAAGTATGTTTTTGGTTGAATATCTTATGAGGGTAAGATCTAGTCTAGATCTAAATAAGGCGAATCTACTGATGGACTAAGATCTCTTCGGCACATGTTCAGATCTGTAGATCTGACTGTCTGGGTTCTTTCTGAAGTCTTGAAATCATCTATGCCCGAAGGTACAGTGAGCGAAAAGTGTGTACATACGCAGGACCGAATAGTTTCAGGTGCGCCGGTACGCAGGCACAGAAGGGTTTCAGGTGCGCCGGTACGCAGGCACAGAAGGGTTTCAGGTGCGCTGGTATGCAGGTACAGAAGGGTTTCAGGTGCGGATGACCGCAGGCAGTTCAGTGGACTCAGAGCGAGGTACGCAGGCTAGCAGTTGAGCAGATTGCGTACGTACGCAGGCTAGCAGTTGAGCAGGGTGCATACTGTATGCAGGCAAGCAGTTGAGCAGGGTGAGTACCAGTATGCAGGCAAGCAGTTGAGCAGGGTCAGTACCAGTATGCAGGCGAGCAGTTGAGCAGGGTGCTTACTTCTCTTAAAATCCTTGTTTATCATTGTTGTGTTCTGGGTTTGGTCCTATTATTGTTGATCTGGTTACTACAGTTGATTGGGTGATTCTCTTATAACTTGATGATCATTTGATGCTGATGGATCCAGTTTGAAAATTTATGAAAAGTGGTCCCTTGTAAGAAAAGAAGTAGGGGGTTGTAGCTCCTTCCAGGAAGAAACTGGAAAACGAGAGAGATTTGTAGCTCTCTGCAGGTTGCAGCCTGCATACTGGTAAAGGACTGCACCAGTACAAAACCATTGTAAAAGAAGTTTCTAATTTGAAAGAAGAATAGAGACATATTGCAGCAGGTGGTTTTCACCCACATTGGGTTTCCACCTTATAATCTGGTGTTCTTTGATGTGACTGTCTGCTTTTCTTGTTCATGCTCATTATTTATGGTATGGTATGCAAAAATAATTCAAAGTATAAATAAGAAAGATTTGGTAAAAGAATTAGATAATACTGATTCACCCCCCCTCTCAGTATTATTGTCAACAGACCAAGTATTGCTCTGTTTTTCACCCAGTTTTGGCCAGTTTGACATTTTCACTTCCTTAATGGAAAATTTGTGATGTTATTTCATGTAAATTGATGGATCATGATGTAAATATGTCAAATTTTCACTTGGTAAGGTAGATTCACCGATTAAAAAGTTGTTTGAAACTGAATGAATAAGTTCCCTTGTTTCTAGAGGCATGCTGTTTCATTGCCTGATTTCTAGTTCCTAGTTTAGAATCAGTTGAATCAGCTCCTAAACATGTGAGATTGACCCCTAGAGGCTAGGATGAGCTATGCTTGGCCTATATTATGTGTTTTTTCAGTCATTAGCATGGTTGGACTCTTGAGAAAGTAAGGAGCTTCATTGTACACTCATATCAACATTTTGGCTAAGGAATTGAGACCAAGGTTTGCAGCACTCTTTGGGATCCCTGTGGCATTTTTTTTGGTACAGTACTTTCTTATGTATCTGTGAATTTGCTTGTGTATTATGTATGTCATTTTCCCTCTTATTTCTTCTAAGCTAAATCAAACAAGAGTGTAAGTAGAATACATTGAAATTACAATGCTCTACTTGAAGTTTGCTTTAGTTTCTTGATGTTTTCAACTGTTTGGAGACAATCCATGGCTTCTCTTGCCCTCTTCAATGCCTCCTTTGTCTGATCCATCCATATCACTTGATTTAGAGTGCCAAATACAGTTGCCTACCTTGCCCCATTGAGCCCTCTGCAAGACTGAGCCTCATTCCCTGCACCCAAAATTCGCTTTGCCTTTAGAGCCAAAAAACACATCATTTTATCCAATCAAACTCCTTTGCACCTATACCAGGCTGAGCATGGTTTGATGTTGGCGCTAGATCCTACCTTTTCAGCCTGAGGTAAATCTAGGCACTAACATAGTTGCGACCATATTGGGGAAGAAAGTTTATTTTCATTGTTTGGCTTTGTAGACTACAAATGGAGCCTGAAGTTAGCTAGGTAGCCTTCGAAACACTTTTGCTTTGAATTAGCAAAAGTAGATGAAAGCTGCTTCAATCAATCTCTGGTCTATTTTATAAACTGAACATCCAATCTAAATGATCACCCCAGTACATGTATCAAGTTCAGATCTGATTATTGATGGTGGACAACGATCAGACACAGCAAGGCTGAAATCATTCACCTGGCGATTCCAAATCATTTTCGAGATCAGATCCAAAGACTCCACTGGAGGATGAACCTGACCAGCAAAAACATGAAAGGACAATATGGATAGATCAAGTATTCAAGTTGGAATTTCATCCAAGACATTTTGCTCTTTGTTCTAAATTATTTCTTCTCTTTTCCCAAGAATGTCAAGAACGCTTTGCAAAGTATATTGTATTTGAGAAGATATCCTCTGCTTGCATTTGATTCCTTTCCTTTGAATATTGTAAATACCAAATATTTGCATGCCTTTGAGCTTGATCAAGACCCTTTTTCTAAATCTTGTGATGAGCGTCTTCAAACTGATGAACCTCAAGAGACCATGAGTGATTCTACAGCTTCTGTACATACCTCTATACCTTGTAAAATTCCAGATCGATACAAGCCTCTGATTTTACCTCCTATATTCCATGCTTTCCCTAAAAATAATGACCTATATCTACGAAGATTTGATGGTGAATGCGACAACATCACTGCTGATAGACATGTTTTGAATTTTGAGTCTTTCCTTGACCTTTTCGAAGTTGATGAAGAGGATGTTAGTATTAGGCCTTTTGTTCTTTCTTTGCAAGGAAAAGTCAAGAGTTGGTTCAAAACCTTGCCTGATGCGAGAATCTCAGATTTACAACAATTCGTCAAAGTTTTCCTTGATAGGTGGGTGGTCAGACAAAACCCTTTCTTGATTATAGAAGAGTATAACGAGCTGAAAAGACAACCAAGGGAAACAATACAACAATTTTCTGCCAGATTTAACCAAGTTTATTATTCAATGCCTGTTGATATAAGACCTCCTCCTGGATCCGCTCTCTTACACTACCCGGGTGCCTTTGATCCAGAAATGGAGTTTTAGCTGAGAGAAAGGAACCTTTCAACTCTTAAAGAGATGCAGAACAATGCAATAGATGTAGAGGCTCATTTGCTGATCTGAAGGGCAAAGTCGAAGCAAGAAGAGATGAAAAACATAGATCCGGAGGAATCAACATCTCTAGAGGTAAATCTTGACATTTTGGTAATTGCAGTGGAAGAGATAATGCAAAGGATCATCACAAGGAATCATTATGATGTTCAAGATCATGGCTCGCTGATTGAAAAGGAGCAAGTTGCTGATCCAAAACATTTTTTTTCTTATCCCAGTTGTCATAGATCTGATTATGATTGTTTTGTAGATCATCTTGGAGAAAAGAGATCTGTTGATATGACATGCATACTTGATGATGTGTTTTATACTCATGATTTTCCTAAGTTTGATCAGTATGATGAAGATGATTATGTTCTCCAAACAAAAGCTAATCTTGCAGAAAAATCAGAAGCTAGTTTGTGGAAGGAGGAAGTTCATTTTCAGCAGCTCGAATACAATGATCAACAAATGCACATTAGCTATGACAGTGACGAGGAAAGTGAAGAAAATTTTGAAGTAAGTGAAGGATCTTTGCCTTTTTGTTTTGCTTCGTTTTAGTTCATTAGAGACAACATTCATGCAATCAGAAATCAACTATCGACAAGTCTTGATTTGGACCATCTTGAGGGAAATGAAAACCTTGTTCAAGACTTCTCATATCCATATTTGCAGCGCCCAAATGCCATATATTGTCAAGTTGCAGATGAAGACTTGGAAGCTGGCACATATGATCAAATGATACAAGATGATTCTGTACCATTTTGTTTTGAATCATTTCAGTTTTTGAAGGGTAAATTGCATAGTATATCTTCAAATGAGCAGCCTGTAGAAAGTCATGCAATCTTATCAGAACCAATAGAAAATGGGTTGCAACAGTATTTTCAAGTTTTTCATGATCCAATAGCTGATGTGTTGGACGATGTCTGCAGTCAAAGTCCTTCTCCATTGATTGCATGTGAGCTTGCCAAAAGTATTGATACAAACTTGATCCGACAACCGGTTTCTTTGTCATTTTCAGCAGGAGTCTCGTCACAAAGCTCAGATCAAAGTTTGCATTCATGGTATGAAGAGAAGAGAAGTAATCCATTGGATGAGCTAAGTCCTAGTGTGCATGGATTTCGATATCCTTATGCAGTGTTCTTGGAGGCGAATAGAGAATCCATAATATTCAACAGATTTGTTCACAAGTTTTCATGGGAGTTGCCTTTCAGTAGTTCTCTCTTGTTGTTCATAAGCGAGCACTTGCAAAGAATTGAAACAGCAGCCAGAATACTTACTTGGTTGCATTGGTTGTTTCATTTCACTTGATCAGCTGATGAATGGAACAACTAGAGTAGATTGTATTGAATAAGCTTCATTTTGAGCATCTTTTCTTGTTTGTCGATTGTGTTTAAGTATCGAGTCAGTTTTTAGTTGAGTGAGAGTCAATTTGTGTTGTCAAGTCGTCAGTTTTCAGTGATGCATTTCCACTTGAGTTTTTGACTCCATTACCCAATGGATAAGGCACTGGTCTGCTCTCCCAAAGATCTACCGTTCGTGGCACCTCCAAGGAGCTACCATCCCCATTGGAGCCAATGTTAGTGTCAGTCTTTGCATCCTTCCTCCAGTGATCAAACATGCTCTTACAAAATGATTTTAAGGTGTCAAGGTCAAATTTTGTCATTTCAGCGAGTCTTCAAGCAAAATTTGGTCACTAGTTATTAGGTCTAGGGTTTTCTTTTACTCCTGTCAAAGTTGTCCAAATGTCAGTTCATGTCACCATTTAGCTGAGTGTACCATCATTCGAAGGGTTTTCATCATCATGTTAGGTTCCAATGGGTCATTTTACACCTTGTTCATGCTTCAGTTGTGCCTATGTAAGGTTCATTTCCCTCTCCTAGGGTTTTGAATCTAATTTCTCTTGGATGGTCAAATCACCAGCAAAACTTGTATCCTGATGTTCATACACCTTCCCCTATCCTTAATGTACCTTATTAAACACTTCCCATCACTGAGATCCCCCAAATTCCTCATTTTTGCACAAACCCTAGTTTCTTGCTACAAACCCTATTTTCTAGGCTAGGCCTGTGTTTTTCCCTTTTGGACTCCTTCCCCTCACTCAATCTTTGAAATTCTACTTTCCTCTACTTCCTAACATCCCTCCCTACTTCCCAATTTTTTTTCAAGAATTTAGAAGCCCCTTATCCCCTTTATTTCGCTTCATTTCGACAAATCCCCTGTTCCACACATCGAGATAGGTTTTACTCCAATGCTTTTTCTGAGCAATAAAATATGAATTTGGGAAACCTGAGAGAGGTTTGGTCCCAAATAGGCTAAGGAAGAAAAACCTCCTTCAATTTTTACACAAGTGTCATGGTTTTAGAGAAATTTCAAAAATACAGCTGCCTCGGGATAATTGAGGCACCTCTGAAGTGACCTTGGGAAAATCAAGTTTTTGCCTGGCTTGTTTGCCAAATGGCTTGTTTTATGGGTCAAATGATAATTAGACACAAAAATATTTCCAATGAGCTATCATGAGCTCAATTTGGAGTTGCGGAAGACCTTCAAAGGTTGACTGCAACAACACTCTGCCTTTAGGCTGCCTCATTTTGCACATTTTGACCAGTCTTGGGAGAATTAATTTTTGACAGGGAAAATGAACTCCAAATTCAAAAATTCCAGTTGGGTTGGAAATCATACTCAACAAACTTTCCAATGAGCTATCCCGTGCCCACTTTGGACACTTGGAAGGCCTCCAAAATTCTCTTGAAAAACGAGATACGCACTGGGCAACTGGCGCGGCGCATTGGGTTGTGATTTCTAGTGCAAATTTACACAGGCGTGGCGCACATAACTAGTGTGGCGCGTTGGGTTTGATGCGTGGTGCATACAGTCGGAAAGCCTAAAATATCCACCAATTCATCCCAAATCACCCAATATGCTTGGATCATCATTTGTGCAGGCAGGTTGAGCCTTCATCACTGTTAGTGAAACAAATTTTTGTGCAATTTATGGTGATTGTCTTACGGTGATGGTTTAAAAAGGAAATAAAACTCTATCTCTTGAAATCTCTCAAAGGAAAATGCTACCTAGGGTTTGAAATGTTGTTTTTACCACCAAGTCCACCTTTCTACTCCCTCACTCCATTTTTCCTCATTTCCCTATTCCCTAAATTCACATACCCCTAAATTCACTAATCCCATACCCCAATTTCCATTTCCCAAAATCCCAAATACAAATTCCCAAACCCTAGCCCTATACCAAAAGCTCCTTAATTACTCTCTAAATCCATGTTCCCTTCACTAAACCCTGTCCCAAACAGTCCCTAAGTTCCTCACTATTTCCTCCCTCCACAGTCCCTTATCTCACTTTTCCCTTGGTGGCAAATGTCAAAAACATCACAATCACAAGAGGGAGGAAGGGAAAATTGAAGTAGGCATCAAAGAGGAAAAATGAGCATGATCGACTTCAGATATTAGCTGAGGCTTCCTTGGACCAACATAGCTCTTGATAGAGAAGACTCAACCTAAATTTCAAAAAATTTGGGACACTTTTTGCATTTTTGGAATTTTTGGCACTAAAACGTAGAAATTTCTGCTCTATGCGCCGCGCCACCTGGCGCTCGCTTTTGATGGGAGCCTATAAATAAAAAAAAATTAGCATTTTTGGATTTGGCCTGGAAAATTATGCTTTCCTACCAATGGCCAAGAAATTTGGACAGCTTTTGAGCCCTCAAAAAGGTCAAAAACACTCAAAAAATGACCTTAATGCCCCTATTTTGACACATAGGAAGCAATGTTTGGAGAACTGAATTTTGGAGGGGAATCTGGAGGTAAAATTGAAAAATTCTACTTGGGTTGGAAAGTAGATAGGCATACCTTTCTAGCAAGCACACTTGGAGTGAATTTGGACACTGGGAAGGCCTCCAAAAGTGGGTCCAAACAGGCGCTACGCATAGAGAATCAGGCGCGGCGCATAGAGGAAATTTTGCTAGTTTGATCAAGTATTGCTCTGTTTTTCGCCGAGTTTTGGCCAGTTTGACTTTTTGAATTCCTTAATGGCAAATTTGTGATGTAATTTAATGTACATTGATTGATCATGATGTAAATATTTCAAATTTTCACTTGGTAAGGTAGATTCATCAGTTAAAAAGTTGTTTGAAACTAAATGAATAAGTTCCCTTGTTTCTAGAGGCATTCTGTTTCATTGCTTGATTTCTAGTTCCTGGTTTAGAATCAATTGAATCAGATCCTAAACATGTGAGCTCGACCCCTAGAGGCTAGGATGAGCTATGCTTGGTCTATATTATGTGTTTTTTTAGGCATTAGCATGGTTGGACTCTTGAGAAAGCAAGGAGCTTCATTGTACACTCATATCAGTGTTTTGGCTAAGGAATTGAGACCAGGTTTTGCAGCACTCTTTCGGATCCCTGTGGCATTTTGTTTTGGTACAATACTTTCTTATGTATCTGTGAATTTGCTTGTGTATTATGTATGTCATTTTCACTCTTATTTCTTCTAAGCTAAATCAAACAAGAGTGTAAGTAGAATACATTGAAATTACAGTTCTCTAGTTGAAGTTTGCTTTAGTTTCTTGATGTTTTCAACTGTTTGGAGAGGATCGATGGCTTCTCTTGCCCTCTTCAACGACTCCTCTGTCTGATCCATCCATCTCACTTGATTTAGAGTGCCAAATACAGTTACCTACCTTGCCCCATTGAGCCCTCTGCAAGACTGAGCCTCATTCCCTGCACCCAAAATTCGCTTTGCCTTTAGAGCCAACAAACACATCATTTTATCCAATCAAACTCCTTTGCACCTATACCTAGCCTAAGATCAGTAACTATATCAGTCATCTCAAGCCCTTAGTGATCATAATTCACTGAGATTGACCCGGATAGAGCCCTCTCCTGACCTGGTAGGGCTCGCTACTAGGTTGAGCGTGTTTTGATGTTGGCCCTAGATCCTACCTTTTCAGCTTGAGGTAAATCTAGGCACTAACAAGCTGTAGGAAAAGGAAAGCCAATTAGCATATATGGTCAACCTCTCCTTGGAGGCCATCCAGTGTAGGATGCCAACTAAATCCTATGCTCTTTACCTCAGAGAACAATGGCTACAATTTCAGGTTAAAGCACTAGCACAAAGGGGAACCATGCCATTTCAGGACTGCAGATAGTTTATTGATATTTGTGATCAAAGTGCACTAGAGGATAGGGCCAAAATGGCTGATTTTTACTTACACAATATGGCCCTCACAGACATGAATATTTGGGATCCTAATGCAAAGCTAGGAGATCTACAATTAATGGTCTTGGCATCATGGATGAACCATGAGAGGTCAAGGGTTGTACAGATGAAAAGAATATTGGCCAGAGAGAAAAATAAACCTCTTTTTCATCAGAGTTGAACAATAAAATCCCATGGCCCTAATCAACACCCATAATCTAATGGCGAACGATACTCAACTAGCACCTAGGTATCTTGCTGCCCAAGAGCAAGCAATTTCACATTTTGAAAATATGTTTAGGTTACTAAGAGATGATAATACACATGCCTGCTAAAGGAAATGGAACACAATGGCACACAACTTGAATATTAGAGAATATCACTCCCCTCAAAGGTTGAGAGAGGCACTCAATAGGACGCCTATGCATAAGCAATCAATGAAAAGGTTGAAGGTCAATTGGATAGGCCTGAAACTCCACCACTACTCCTAGAGAAGCAGTGGGAAGAAGTAGAAAGGAAAACAGGTTTCTATAAACAAGAAGAGGAGACCACAATAGAAGCATGGGAAATCAGAGAGGCTACCAGAGCCATGAAGGACATGGACATTGACTAAGTTGATCAAAGGATGAGAAACACTTTCAGTAAGGGGGTGATGATGAGCCTCATCATTAAGTAATTATATGGGCCTTAATTTTCCTTCATTCACCTCCTAGCTTAGTCAAACCAACTATTCTCACAACTTATTGCATACTTTTGATTATATTTTGTTTATGAGATGAGTTAGAGTTGGATATTTTTCCTTGTGGTCTAATATGCATATAATGCAGGAATAAAGGATAAAAGCAAGGAAAAATGCAAGAATAAAGGATAAAAGCAAGGAACTATGGCAAAGACCTTGGTCAAAACTCAAATGGGACAAGGGAGAGTAATTATAGGAGGTAAATCTTCCTCATTTACTACCCCTCCATTCGAATATTCCTCAATCAGCTCAGAGTGCAAACAACCATCACTTTGAAGACTAGAAGACAACTGAGCAAGTGAAAGGGGTAGAAACCAGTTTTTCTTAAGTTGGGAGCCAAGCCTTCCTAATTGGACGAAAGTTGTTAGAGACTTCAGATGTATAAATAGAGAGGCTTAGGACCTCAGTTAGATTCATACTTCTATTGTAAAAAATCTGCTTTGTTTCTGAGCTGCAAGACTTGTGACAGTTTGTTCTATAATCCATGGTTTTCATAATGAGAATGAGTTCTGTTTTAAGCCATCTCTGAGTTAACTCTGAGGGATGAAGCTCCTGGGTTAGGGCCCGATCCAAGTAGCCAAAGGTCCTATTTAATGTGTATGAATGGTCGCATAGATTATGTTTCTGTTTATTTGCTTAAGTAGGATTCATGGTTTTTCTAGTTATTTGCTTAGGTAGCTGCATTTTCATTACAATAGCATAGAGTAGATCAGTTGTGTTGTAGTTTACTTCCATTTGTGCCTTCTTTCAGTTTATAGGTTAGCTAGGTGAAAAATATCACTATTAGGTCGTGTGCAAGTGTCTCAGCCTCATCTCCTCCCTCTAGGACCATGACTTGAGGAAGTGACCCTTCAACAACCCTAAAAACATAGGTTTTTGGTTCTTGCATGAGCTATCGAGTTCATTGTTTGATGTAGTTATTTGTTCACCGACACTATTTTTTCTGTTGTTTTCATCTAAAAACCTCCTTTAGCATGTTCTTCATGCATCACTTCTTCACCATCAGATCCACAACAAACCTTCACAACCATCGTCTGATTCATTAGTTTTATTCAACTTCCGCCTCGCGTGAAGTCCACCACTTGCTTTATGAGATTTAATTTCCACCGTCAATCTGTCTCTTGATTCGACGACTATCCCTTCACCCGATTGATTTATGTGCTTTAAACCCCCACTGTCGATCTACCTTGCTTGATCTGATGATTATTGCTTCACCCAATCAACAACTAGCTTGGCTGATCTCCATCGTTGATCAGCCCTGCCTGATCCAACGACTATTGCGCAATCTCGCGTGGATAGTGCATATCCGTTATCCACTCGAGAGCACATGAGAAAAGTGGTTTTCTAATGCTACGTGTCACGTAGTTAGGCTAATCGCATGAAATATTAAAATATAGCTTACAACCTTGAGGGAGTGCGGGAAACTACTTACCGCCTTAGAAATCCGCTCCATCATTTCCGCACGTTTCTTTTTCTCATGATACGATCTTCACCGTCCATCTCTTGACTTCATCTGTGCAATAAGAACTCAACCGTTCATCGCTTTGTTACCCTATCTGTCCATCTCTTGACTTAATCTCCATGATTAGATCTCGGCCATTAATCTCATGTTAACCTTGTTCATCCATCCATTCACTTAATCCCTCTCGATACGATCTCCGCCATTCGTCTGCTTCATTACCTTGTTCGTCCATCCATTCACTTAATTCTTTGTGGTATGATCTCTGCCATTCATCCTATTCATTAACCCTGTTCATCCATCTATTCGCTTAAAGCCCCACGATAAGATCTCCACTGTCCATCTTCTATTTGTTGATCAATCCAACGGTCCCTATGCGCTACTGTGTCCTTACATCCTCCTTTCACCAATTTGGATCTCCCACTGTTTTTTCTACTTGAAACCCAATTTAGCCTAAGTTTCTTTGCTACACCTTAGTATAGTTTGATGCTCTTTAATTCTGCAACTTAGATAGTAGCCTTAGGTTAGTGATTGTTTTAGCAATTATGCTTAGCATAGTTATTTAATTGGTTAGTTAGGTTATGGTGTGGTTTGTCATTACATGCTGTTTTCTTCAATACTGCAGTATATGTAGCTCTCCCTTAGGATAGATTTTCTCTTCTTCCATCAAAGAGTTAAGCTTCTTTTGACCCTATAGAAGTCTGGCTTGGAACACCTAGGGTCTCTTTCTAGATGAGCAGTGACAACATGCAATACCTTCACTTCTACTTGTGCATATAACACTGTCACCTCCAAGTTTGTATGAACCCCGGGTTGATAAGTAGAGATCATAGCCCTATGAGTTGCAACATTATTATTGCATTACGAAAGAAAATGCAAAGTGTGAAGCTTTCATTTACAAGAAACAAAATCGAGAGACTTTTCCAACAAGTTCATGGCGTGCAAACAAGCATTTGCAATTGGCTCACAATGACATTTATGGACCTCTACAAAATTATCTAGGAGGTTGTACATAATTTTTACTCTTCATTCATAATTTTAGTAGAATGAATTTGGTTTTATTTTTTGAAGAAAAAGTAAGAAGCATTCAAAAATTTTAGAACTTTTCGCCGACTTGTTGAGAATGAAGTTAAAGAGAAGATTGGCACTCTCACGATAAACAATGGAGGGGAATTCACTTCCAATGAATTCCAAACTTATTGCAAAGACAATGGTATCAAAAGATAACTTACAAATGTCAGACTCCACAACAAAATGGAGTAGCAGAGATAATGGATCACACCTTATTAGGGATGTCAAGATACATGCTAAATTAAAAAAATTTAAGTCCTTTATATTGGGAAAAAGCAATACATACAACAATCTACTTAAGGAACATGTCTCCTACTGCTTCTTTTAATGGAATTACACCATATGGAGCATGGTTTGGTTTCAAACCTTGAGTCAAACATCTTAGAGTTTTTGGTTCATTGTGTTATGCCTTAATTCCTAAAGAAAAACGAACTAAGATTGATTCACGAAGTTTGAAGTGTATAATGACTGGGTATTTTGATGAAAAGAAGGGATATTGTCTTTTGTCCAATGGAAAGTTTAATGTTAGTAGGGATGTGATACTTGATGAAACAAAAAGAAAGAGTGCCATAGAGATAGAAAGTATTCTTCAGAAATTGGGAAACTAAGGGAGATTAAAATAAAGATAAAATGAAAAATCAATATGGTACACAACATTGGTATGAAATTGAATTTCCTTCATCAGAAAATGGTTCATCCAACTCATCTAATTCATCTACACCATTTGGATATTCTAGTAGTTCATCTGAATCTCCTAGCAACAATAATTTCTTTGACAGTGACTCTCCACCCCCTGAACCTTCAATTGATCGAAGAACATCTGTTTATAGCAATCTACTTTACGATGATGGTGATTATTCAGATCCTCAAACAAGTCAACATTAACTGCCAAAATGGGTCATTCAACTTTTGAAAGATGTCAGGCCAGATGAACAAAACAAAGAAGGAACACAAAGTTCACACAAAAATGAAGAAAATTTTTCCTTGATAACAAATGATTTTACTCAACCCTCCACATACAAAGAGACAATAAAACATATAGTATGACAAAAGGCAATGATTGAAGAATACAAGGCAGTGATGGAGAAAAACACTTGGAAACTTATTGATTGTCCTCAAAATGTGAAATCCATCGGATGTAAATGGGTTTACATAATTTAGTTTAAACCAGACGGAGGCATTGAAAAGTACAAAGCAAGACTTGTTGCTTAGGGTTTTGCATAGCAGGAAGGAATCGACTATGAGGAAACATTCCCCATACAGAAAAATGGAACACAATAAGATTAACACTTGCATTAGAAACTCAAAAAGGATGGAAAATTCATCAAATGGATGTTAAAAGTGCCTTCCTCAATGGATATTTATAGGAAGAAGTATATATGACACAACCTCCAGGTTTTTAGACTGAAGGGTAGGAACACAATGTATGCAAATTGATCAAGGCTTTATATGGATGAAACAACCTCCATGAGCTTGGTATGCCAAAATGGACAATTACCATTGCAAAGTTGGCTTTAAGTGAAGTGAATCTGATGATACTTGATATGTACGCTAACAGGGTAAAAATCTGGTGATTCTTGTTATGTATGTGGATGAATTGATCATTATTGGGAACACTAATGATCATATTTTGCAGGTAAAGAAGGATTTGCAGGATGGTTTTAAGATGACTGATTTGGAATTACTTCACTACTATCTTAGAGTTGAAGTATTCCAACATTCAAACAATATCTTCATTTGTCAAATCAAGTATGCATCTGAACTTCTTCAAAGATTCGGAATGCAAGATTGCAAGCCCATTCTCACCCCAATGGAACAAAACTTGAAATTTTAAAAATTTTAATGGTGGTGGGGCCCGCGGCGGGGGG
Organism: Pinus taeda; assembly: GCA_000404065.3. NCBI lineage: Eukaryota > Viridiplantae > Streptophyta > Pinopsida > Pinales > Pinaceae > Pinus > Pinus taeda. The sequence goes on from APFE030581060.1 coordinate 221,387, forward strand.
GGGAATTGTTGAACAATACTACTTACAGACAATTGATTGGCAACTTGATCTATCTGACAACCACTCATCGAGACTTATCTTATGCAGTCAGTATTATGTCACGCTTTATTCATGAACTAAAGGACATCCACTAGAATGCAGCAAAAAGGGTCTTTAGATATATCCAAGGGACGAAAAATTTTGGTATTCTTTACAAAAATACTAAGAACTTTATACTTGGTGGATCTTTAGATGCAAATTTTGCTGGAAGTATTGATAATCGGGCATCAACCTTAGGTTATTTGATGAAAATGGGGTTAGCTAAAGCTTCTTGGAGTTTGCAAGAAGCAAGCTACAATGGCCACTTCTTCGACAAAAGTAGAATATGTATCAACATGGGAAGAAACATGTGAAATTGTTTGGTTGCCTAGAGTTTTGCAAGACTTGGGAATTCCTCAAGCAAAAGGCACATCTTTATTCATCGACAACCAGTCAACCATAAGGCTTGCCAAAAATCCAGTTTTTTATTACAAAACAAAGCATGTGGACACAAAGTATCATCACACCAGAACACTCATTGCAAGGGATGTCATCAAGCCGGTATATTGTCATTCAAAAGATCAGATCTCAAATATTTTCACAAAGCCACTTGGTAATATCAAATTTACTAAGTTTAGGGATGAACTTGGTATATTTTGTAATGTACCTTTTGATCAAAGGGGGGAATGTTAGATGATCCAAAAATACATAAACTTTAGTTAAATTAATTAGAATATAATATTCAATTATCTATAATATTTAATTAGACATTGGAGACATTTTAGAATATCTAATTGTTGTAAAAGATATGACATCTAGAAATGTGTCGTTTCTTAGGAACCAAATTAGGAAAATAGATAGGAGTGTTGTTATGAGGGCATTAAATGTAAATGGACCCTTGTAATTGAAACAAGTGATCCATAACAAAATTTGGTTAGGACATTAGCTTATTTAAAGCTTGTTTCTCCTCTTGCAAGAGTGTTGAGTGGTTGTGTGTAAACTCTGGCAAATATTATGTAATGTTATTTTCCATTTAATAAAATTTGTGTGTCTGAGGACACTTCTGCTATTATATATCACTCATATATATTATGTTTTTTCATATTATGTTGATGTTGTTGTTGTTTGATTTACAAAATGTATTATGAGTACATTAATGATTAACATTAATAATGATTTCTCTATTTTTAAAATTAAATTAGAGATGTATCGCTCATTTAAATTTACAGTTGCAATACATTTTTTAATTTTATGAAATTGTTTACTAATTTGAATTGTGATTGCAAAAACTTATAACCAGTAATGCCATATAATATTTAGCTCTTCTTCAATGTGAATGATTTGTTGTCCAATAAGTTAGAATATGTTGATTGAACATACTTACAAACTTGATTACATGTTTCTATCAATGATTACACACTTTCATTTACTTTCTGAAATCAAATTATTTGATTAAATGATATTCATAACTTTATTCTTAGTTTTTTTACACTAAAAATTTTAATTAATATGATTAAATTAAATAAATATATTAAACCTAAGAAATAGCTATTAATATAGATCAATTGCAAAATGTTTTGGTCCATAATTGAACATTAATTTCAAATTTGTTTGTTTCATAAGATTGAAAACCCATGCAACTAATAAAAATGTTCCATCAAAATAAGTATATATTCATTTTGGTTTTTTAAACAATAAAAAAATTAAGGTTTTATTTTTTGTTTTATGTAAACAAGCTTCTTTCTAGTACACCAATACCAGATTACATAATATCAAAATCCTTTTGTTATGATCTACTGAATTGGAAACCATACCATGAAAAAAGTTAATGTCTTTTGTCCCAAATGTCTGTATACTGATCAAATACATACAAAAAGGTGTATTGACCAAGACTTCATTATGTAAGACATTATGCCATAGTATTGGTAAATTCTAAGTGAGTTAAAAAAACCATAAGTTAACTTAAATGATCAAGAGGACGTGGAAATATAAATGGTGCATGGAATCAATAGATTGATTAGAGGTGCAGGATTTGGTTTGTTACAAAGTTGTTCCTAAATGAAAATTAGTTCTTCATGTTCTTCCACCCACAACGAGGTTTTTGATTTTTTGATTAAAAATCATCATTTTTTAAAATTAATTTTTTCTTTAAAATAAATGTTTACTACTATATTATATGAATACATCATCAACTTTGTGATATCTCAATGCTTAGTAAGTCAAAAGTTAATATATTATACATATATTAATATATTACATCATTTTGCATATTAAATCACAATAACAATAATAAATCATTTAAATCAATTTGTTTTATTAAATATTTTTTTTCTAAATCATGAAATTGCAAATAGCGATAACATATTTCTCATTAAAATACTAAACAAGATGAGGGGAAGTAGGTGAGGTGGTGGTGGTGATCTTTAACGTTAGTGGATAAATTGAACTAGCATATTCATGGAGTTTGGGCATAACTTTGAATAATCAAGTGGAGTTGTACGTTCTGCTTCAAGGTATCAACGTAGCCAAGAAGTCTCTAATCAATAAGTTAGGCATAATGGGTGACCACAACAATATTATTAGACATATGAATCTCAGTTCCTCTCCAGTAGGTGAAAATTTCCAATCTATTTTCAAGAGGATTTTCGTAAGTCTATTTTCCATCCCCAAATATCACCTTTTTCTCGTCCTTTGGGCTCTCAACATGTTGGTAGACCCATTGGCTGAACAAGCGGTGACTTGCTCCTTGTAACTCTGTAGGATATTAATTCCACCCAATATCAGCCAATTCTGTAACATCCACAATATGAATAGTTGATTTTGTGGCACCCACTAGATGGAAGATTGGGAGGTCGCATTGGGGTGGACTCTGACACACAACATGAAGATTTGGTTTAATTTCTTCATTATGAATGCTATAGGGGAGAGCTCCCTCACCAGTGTGAAGGTTGTGGGGTAATACATTAATGTAAGTGACACAAGGTGGGATTTATTGTAGGTTTAGAGCCTAAACTCTCCTCATGTGAGGGTGTCAAGAATTGCAACATGCTTCTGTCTTTTTAGTTGCACCTATGAACTTGGGGATCAAGCTTCAAGCATGAAACATGGCCTTAAATTATCCAACATGAGTGCAAGAAGGATGAGCCTCTTCATTTGTGTGGGATAAGTGGGAAAATTCATTGGAATGAATGGCATAACATGGGAATTAATGTGGATTAGGAATTTGAACCTCCCCCATGTGAGGGCATCCATATTTATTACCCATGTTTACTTTGGCATTGACATGAAGAATATTGAAGAGCATTTGGTAATTTAAAACTTATGGAATGTATTGAGATTGGAAGTTTACGTGCTTAAGGGATTTGACTCTCCTTTGATATTTGGTATGGATCATCTTTACGAGCATTGACAATTGCTTTCCTCTATCTTTAACAGTGCATCACCCAAGCTTTCGGATCAAAGTGTTACCCTCCAATTGCATGTGGGTTGGTTGATCACACAATCAATGTCAACATTGGATATTATGATTGAGCATTGACACTCGATTTAATGATAGAAGGACAAAATCAATGGCTTGGCAAACGAATTGAAAGTTTTCCATATCTCATCCATAGCCTTCTCTATGAACTTGATTTGTTCTCATCCTACTCCCTCACCAAATTTGTATTTTTAAGACTCTCTAGACAACATAGTTTATCTAGATGTTTTTCGTGATTTCCAGATAATATAGGTTTTTCATACAATCAAAATTATGTTTGTTTTCAAGAGTCTTCTTCAAATATTATGCTTTCAAAACTCCCTATTGATTTGTAATATGGTCTTGCACTAGAAAAATACCTAATTGCAACATCTTCCTTGAGAAATTTTGGGAAATATTGTTTCTTAAGAACTTATATGTGAACATGTCGTGCCCACTATAGAATTTTTTATGATATTATTCACCAATTACTAGTAAAAGGAATATTAAACAAAATGAACATGAGTTTGACATAGTTGTGGTTTGGCATAGTCATTACATTATTGCTCTTCAAACAACCAACGAAGAATATATGAATTTAAATTGTAATCAAAGTAGTAGTGTTATGTTGGAGACTTGTCAAATTTGTAGCATTATTACTTTCCTCATTGATTAAGAGGAACATGTACAATTGAGTATCATTTTCATAAAATCGTTTTTACAAAGTAAATGTTTTATCGATCGCTATGTACTTATATTATTTATTTAGTTTTGTACTGATTTTGGTAATGTGCTGGTCGATGTTTCAAACCATCTAATGTGGTTTTGTATTATTTTTTTCTTACAATTAATTATCTTTTATTTAATTTTTAAGTATCAATTTTCATAACAAATATTAATATTAAATTTTATACATAATTGAAATATTATAATATGAAAATTTTAAAGTTTCAATTAATTGAGATAAATTACGAGTAAAAGTTAACACATTAACATTAATTAAGAATTATTACAAAATAAATAAATTATACATTTTTTATTATATTAAATTATTTATAAATATTTTATTTAGTATTTGTCAATTATTTAATTGATTTTTTCTTCTTCTTTTTATAAAGATAATTGACCCAATTTTTCCCATGGGCTATGAAAGTTATTGATTCAAAACTCTATGGGAAAAAGTCCAACCACGTTAAGGGTTGGTGTGGCCTAGGTTGCGTGCGATCCCTGGGTAATTTTGATGGCTTAGATGCCTTCGGGTCATGACTATTATGTTGATTTTTGATAGCTTGGGAGGTAATCCAAGCCCTAGGGTTTGGGTTTTGGAGGTTGGAGCACGACAAAAGTCATTTGTGGGTTTGAAACCCAAGGTTGGGGTTTTCAACTCATTGATGTTTGGGCCAAAACCATGGAGAATTTTGGACATGTGATGGATGGAGATGATAGAGGACATTTAGGAGAATCCAAAGTAATGAAAATCATAAAAACCTGAGCTGTCCTTAATGACATATGAATTTTTGAAGATAATGATGGATTTTTGGACAGTGAAGTCATGTGGGCTTGAGGTAAACATGTCCAAAAGACATGTGTTTAGTAAATTTAACGTTCTTAAATTGCAAGCATAAATTATCGACCAGAGTTGGTAAACTTATGAAGTGCAATGCACTATATATGCTAGAAGCCATTCTTACTCCCAGTTTATTATGATGATCATCGTTTTATGTTTTGTTTGTCCTTTTTGATTAAATATAAAAGATCATGATGATTTAAACTAAATTCTAATTTAAGTGAGTTAAATTTATTTTTAAATCTTAACCAATTTACTTGCTAAGAATGAATTAAGAAGAAAAACTAAAATTCTAAAAAAAAGAAACAACTTCAATTTTTTATGTATTTTGGAAATTTTTATGTGAATGAAATCTACATTAATGACATAAACAAATTGCTAAATTATTGAAATAAGTAGAAAGCAATTACAATTTTAAACTTAGAAAAGAATATTTAAATTAGAATCGAAAAATAAACTACTCAATTTGCAAGAAAGAATCTATTTGAAAGAAATATTCTATTGCTTAGATGAAAGAATGAAAATCTAACCTATGATAAACCTCTACGCAAAAAGAGATTTAATCTATCTTCAAAAGAAAATAAATCTACGTCGGCTTGACATCTATTGTAATTGAAAAGGAAACGCTGGAAATGAAATGACAACTATAGAAATAATTGTTCATCTATTTAAGCCAAAAGTCTATGCTAAAAACCATGGAAACGAACTAGAATCTACAGAGTACCTATATTATGGAATGTTGGAAACTAATTAAGATCTAAAGATACAAACACTTATGCTATAAAATGCTCGAAACTAATTAAAGAGATGACATAGACAATTTAAGCGTCTAGAAAGAAACGAGAATGAAATATCACAATAAAAACATAACAATTGAATCTATGAAATCAAAACTATGAAAGCATCTAATTGAAAAATATAAAATAAAATAGAACCTCTTCTATTGCAGGGACCCTCCGCAACAGATGGTCTCGACTTCAGGTATCAACTAACTATGCATTGGAAGTTTAATATGCATCTTCATTCAGGTAATAAAAATGGATTTTTTAACACAGTATTACAGTCACATCCAAAATTACCCCCTTCTTTGTTTCAATGGCAAGTTTATATAGTGATTACAATGTAACTTCATGGAGATTCATATGGCTAAATATTAGAATTGAATGGACACCTAGTTGCCACGAATTTGACGAATCATAGTCCATTCCAACTTCTTTTTGCTTGACTGGGCTTTTATTGACACATAGGTGCACTGTTTGCTCACACAACTACAAAATAGGGCTACAAAGAACCCAAAATATGTCCCAAATGGTAATGAATTTGGGAAAAATTCTCAACATAAGTTTAATTGGGCCTGTTATGAAAAACCTGTGTTTTTGTTTTCTGAGATTCGTTTTCATTTGCTCAGAAAAAGTGTTTGAGGTTGATTGGTCAAAACTTCTTCGATTTTCCCTTGATCTTTGCCTGGAGGTCCACATGTGCGAGCTGGGTGGAATTTGACCAATCATAATCCATATTGGAGCTTCTAGAAATAATGTCCACGTGTCAGATTTCATTCTAGAGTGGTGCTACTGCCTCAACCATGGAGGTAGCTACAAAAAATTGACAAATTTGCAACAACTTGAACTTTCTAAAATGTCATTAGTTAAAATCATGCAAAATTATTCTTAATCTACTAAGAATAAAGGAAAACTATGTTAATTAACCACTTAGACTATAGATACACGTCATGAAGAATTATGGTAAAAATGGTGGTAAGCGAGTGAAATGGTGCAATGGATGGTTGGAAATAATGGCCTAATGAATGTCAATGACAAGTGAAAATGATGACAAATCAGTGACCCAACATCTCACCCACACTGAGATATTTGCATGCCCTCATGCAAGTTGAGTCTCAAAAATGAACTCATATACCTCTTTTCATTATCCACACAAGGTTGTCTTATTTCATTCTTGAAGAGTGCTTCTTTAAAAGATGTTGGTTAATCTTATCAATGAATTTCTTCTTATATCACCTGTCTTTTCTCCTTTCCAACTTCATGAGAGCATGAATCCACACCAAGTCTCATCTCCATGGAATAAAGCTAATTTCCAGCACCCATTTCTTTGATGCCTAAATATGAAAGTTGAATGTTTTAATGGAAAATGAAACATCAAAGAAAATGAAATATGAATGCAAACCATGTAAAATACAACTCCCAAGAAGTAGCTTCTCCCAAAATATACTATTTTTTCATTTTTATTCTATTGTATTCATCTTAGAATCCATGACATCCAATTGTGCTACAATTATAACATAATGCATTTTTGTTCTATTGTATTCATCCTAGAATCCATGACACCCAATTGTGCTACAATTAGCCCATAATGTAGTTTTCTTCTATTGTATTCATCTTAGAATCCATGACACCCAATTGTGCTGCAATTAGACCATAAAATGTCCAAGAAATGGAGTCGAACCAATAAAACCATCTCCACCATACAAAATTTTTCAACCAAGGGACAATGAACCCATAGAAGAGATTCCAAGAGGAATAAAAGGTTGATGAAATGATGGAATCATTGTGGTAACTTGGAGTAATAATCACACACTCAAGGCTTAACTCAATTCTTTTCAATGTAAATCATGTTTATTACCATACTTTTGGAGGTGTGCCTCAAATCCTTCTGTATGCATGCTGAAATAGGGTATCAATGTACTTTGTATGAGCCTTGACGAATATGTGCTGAATATGTAAAGAAGAGAAAACATTTTTGTGTTGTTGCTAAACTCCTATTGCATTTGCTTTATGATACGAAAAGAACTTGTTGCCATTTTTTTATACCTTGTGATGAACTCTTGCTAATGTTTGTTGCATATATCCTTGCAAGGTAGCATCCTTGTGATATCATACCCATAGAAGAGAAAAACATGCAACAATTTATACAAAGGTGCAAACAACATTGCCTTTGATCTTTGGGTATGAAATCATATTTGTTTATTTCTCTCTCTTTTTCTCTAGGATACTCCATTTTATAGACATATTGTTTGTGCAGACTTCAAAGTACTTTGAACATCTCTTTTGCTATTAAAAACTTTATGAGCTACAATTTCAACACACACCTAAGCTAAATCCATCTCTTACCTAGTAGAGGAGTCAAAACATAATAGATTTCATTGACCTCTATTTCATTTTTTTGAACAATGATTAAAGAAAGGAGTGCATGCATCTATTTTCTCTTTTAAAGAAATAGACAATGGATCAAAACATCATCAAATAAGACATTGAGGTCTATCATTTATGCACAATAAAAGTGATGACCACCAACTAATGCTTTCATTCTTGCACAAGCATGTCTTCAATCAACCTTTGCTCCAAACACTTCAAATTCATCTTGAACCTAGATTTTAAGCACATCATATTCAAATTTCCAAAATCTAGTAGATTGATATCATATTTCAAACTTAGGGATTGCAAGACATTCATGATGACTTCTACTATGGATCACTACCATGCAAAGCTTTCATACTCATAATATTTTCATGATGACTTTTGAATATATTGCACGCTATTTCTTGATGATAAATCTTGTGGAAAGGGCATGAATTTGGTATGAGGGATAGATAATGAAATATGGTTGAGTTGTTAATTCAAAGATGAAAAAGGTTGATGAGGGCTAGGTCAATGATGGAGAAGATGAATTGCATGAATGGTAATTGAAGTGGTTATTTTTCATATTTTCCTAAATTTATTAATAAATTTAAAAGTCTTATGCAAGTTTTTACCTCAAGTTTATCTTTTGAATAACTTGAAATGCTGAAGTAGGAGCCGTAGGTGTTGATTTGGCTAAGGTATGTTGCTCCATCACTTTGACCTTGCTCCACGAAATGTACCATTTTCATGTAACCGACTTGTTTTTGCAATTTTTATCAAATGGTAAATCCGATTCTCTTGAATTTTTCTGAGATTGTTACCATCAGTTTTATGCATCTTCCCACAAAAAATCTTATCCAATGGGTGCACATATCTCGAGAAAATTGAGAAATGGTTGTAGGTTAAAGTGACCAATTTTTTTCACTGGAATTTCTTGAAATTTTGTGTATTTATTTACCCTATCTTAACTCATTTACCATAAAAATTTCAGGACCAACTTATGCACAATTTGCAAGTTATGATCAAATCAATTTATGCCTTGTTTCACCCTTCACGTTGTCGAATGTTGCAACAAAAACATATGCCACAAAATTATTTTAAGGCAAAATTAAGTGATTCAAAAGGGAAATGGTGTATTTTTACCTTTTCTACTACTTTATGCCATTAGAATCCCATTTTGATGAAGAAAAGACGCTATTGTGCAAAAATATCGAAATCTAGCCTAATCTGTCCACAATTGTAAAAAATAAAAATCCGCCTTAAAACCCTGTTGAAATTTCTTGGAAAATTCCATTTTTTTGGAATTATGCCTACCTCTTACTCAATTTACCATATTCTAAGAAAACCCAGAAGCTCAATGTTTTTTTTTTGGCTCCAATCTCTTGCAATATTTGTGCCAAAATTGCCTCTAGAAAAAGCTGCTACAAAAATCGCTGTAGAAACTACAACTTTCAGTAGCTGTTGCAAAATATGTTAATTTTTTCAAAAAGTAGTTTTCTCCAAGTTTGAACTGCTTATTTGGATTATGTACTACATGCTGAAGTAGAAGCCATGAAACATAATGCATATTGATTGAAATAGGCCAAAATTTATTGTTTTGCTTGAAAATGAAATGAATGAAAAAGTGTTGTAATTGTGCCATCATGCTGCTGTTGAAAAACAAGATGAACATGCTACTACAAGAAACCCATAAAATATACTGCTGCAAGTTGTTGTTGATTCCATAAAACCATTAGTCTTCATCCAAAACCAAAAATCATAGTACAATTCTTATCATGTGAATGAATGTGCTGAAGTCGAGCATGGAAAGAAATCACTGGATTACCAATCATTAATGAAAATCATTAACCAATGTGAGAAAACTCACTAATAATGTAAATGAGTGTTAATGTACTTGAGTGCATCTTGTTGAACCTCAAAATTACCTTCCCCTTGACATTTGTTCTCACCTTTTTCTCTTGTTTTATCATAAGATTACAGATCCAATCAATGATAAATTCTAGGTTTTGTCTTAGGAAAGCATTAAAATGATCACCATATTATATTTTCATGTTCTTGCTATTTTAATATTTTTGCAAATTAATTACAGAACACATCCTATTCTGCAACTAACTATGGGTTCCGTAGCTACTCTCATGGTTTGGCAGGTTACAGGTGTCAAATGAAGAAATGGGCCACATGGGCATTTCCAGAATCATCTCCACATCGATTCTATCCTATTCACTCGGTCCAAATCGACAGAAAAGCATGCTAAAGTCATAGTCAAAGACAAAGTCAAATACGTTATCTAGAAGCAGTAGGACTCTTGATTTTCTCTTTCGTAGCTAATCAAGAGTCTAACAGTTTTGTTGAGGAGTTAATTTGGGTTAAGCCACCTGTAGCTGATCAGAAGTTGAGGAGTTAATGTAGATTAAGCCACCTATAGCTGATCAAAAGATAAACAGTCTCATTGCAATTCGAATTAAGCCACTTGTAACATGTTTTTCTTATAAATAGTCATGATAGATTCAGATTAGCCACCTATAACAAGATTTTCTCTTAGATGGTTATCTTATTTTCCTATAAATATCTGTTGAATGAAACCGAGAAGTAGTTAGAAGCTAGAAGGAATTACAGGATTTTGTTAATACTATGTATTCAGAATTCATTTTGTTCATAACACAAACTCTGTTTTGTCAATGGTGGCTTAAAAGTGCATCTTTAACTAGCTAGCATCCAGCCACATCAGTTGTAGAGGGCCCTTGCACTGAAGGAGGTTTTTCACTTGTTGTTTTCAGTTTAATTTCTATTACTCTGTTTTCTACAAGTTTGTTTTCTCTAATTTTGTTTCATTTCAGTCTGTAACCAATAGTGCAAGGATAAAATCACAACTGTGCAGTCTTGTTCTTCTGAGATATTGTATGAAAAATCACTGAATGAAGAATTAAGTAATAAGAATACATAGTTGCTTAGTTTATTACTGTTTTGTTATTCATTTTCTTATCATAGAACTGCCAATTAGCTGCATTAATAGATGTTCTCAAAACCATTTCAAAATGATGATAATTCTAACTTAAATGGTTAAATATCTAATTCATGCAGTGATTGAGCTTACTTAGTACATTGTTAGTTTTACATGTTATTGTCTTTTCTTTTATGCTTTTAGGTCATTACTTAGTTGCATCACTTGACATTCCAAAAAATCATTTCAAGGAGATTGATTCTATCATATTCCAAAATTGAATGGTTGAACAACTAAATGAATGCAATTACTGAATTACCTTCTGCATCAATATCAATTTTTAAGAATTAGATCCATGGATTAGGACTAAATGGTAGGATAAGGTAGATGCTCTGTTTTTCTTATTAGGTTCTAACTAGTTAAAATGGTTCTTCGTCCATTTTTAGGAGATTAGACTAACTTAGGAACCTTTCCTTTCCTTTAAAACTCATTAGATCCATGTAAATCTCTCATAGATTGTATATTATTAGACATCAAAGAATAGAAACCCCCAAAACAAACATAAAAATACAAAACAACGAAGTAAGAGAAAGGTTAACTGAGCACATATAGTGCATCACACTTCATCAGTCTACAAACTTCGGTTAATAATTCATGCAAGCAATTTAGGACACTAAATTGACTAAACACATCTTGATAGGGATAAATGAATGTGTTGAAGTTGAGTCACCTGCAAGGTCCGACAATTAAGAGACATTGTTGTCAACGAGGAGGCTTGCCACTGATGTATGTAAGTTCCAAGGCACTCCAAATAATCTCTGATCTTGATCCCAAATAAGGTGTTGAGGTTGATGGGACAAGATCTGTTGGAAGGTGGGCCTTAAGGAATCTCACATCAGCCAACTTTAGCATAGAACCAAAAATAATTTGAAGAACTGTAATAAAAGATTGAAACCACCACGAAATTGTAGAACTTATTGTGAACTTTGCTCGCTAGTTTCCTGGTTTTTAAGCAAAGCCCATTTCCAATTGTGCCAGCAAGCTGGTTTTCACAATAGAACTTATTTTTGTCTTTACTTTGTTTTTTTATATGTCCTACTGTACTTGAAAAAGTAATCTCGTTCAAGTATATGAATACTTCCAATGGAACCATGTGTGTAGCAAGATGATAGATAAACTCATATGCAGGTTTGATATATATTCTTTGATATGTACCAGTATATGAGAGACCAACTATCTTGATTGAGATGATGTTAGAAGATACTGAAGAATGGAATACTGGGATCCAATGACTGTCTTGAACCAAGATTCAATGTAATCTTGTCTTCCTTTGCTTCCTTCTATCATGCCATGCAAGTCCTTAGATATGTGATCTCTATTCATAGAATCCGATGATAGCCATGCATGAAACTTTTGAATCTCAGAATCCAACAACTTCTCTTCATTAACAGGAATCCATGATTCTTGGACCTTGTATGAGTCATCTTCTTCTGGTTTTTGTTCTTCAATGGCAACTGGTGAATCATTTTGCAATACCTCAACATTTTAAGTGGATTTAGGTGTTTTGTTGTTGGGCTTTCGAAATGGTTGTGCAGGTAGTGGAGTGGGAATGGATCTTTGGGGTGTTTGTGTGCGTGATAATGGCAAAGTTTGAATTGAGGTCAACTGAGGGTGAAACTGATGCTCTGTGGAGGTGAATGGCATGGATAACATTGATATTGGTATTGAGGATAGTGAGGGAAAGATTGAGGATATGGTGGATTTCCTCTGTAAGGCTCTTCCCAACCCTGTTTCCAGGATTGGTTTTGAGATTGGGATTGAGATGGCCAAGGTTGCGAAGGTAAGGCTATTTTCCAATTACTTTGAGATTTTTGTGCATAACCCTGAAATTGTGCACAAGGATATTGCATCATACTGGGTTGATAAGCCTGCCATAGTCCTCTTGGAGCTACATAATAGAGTTGCTCTTTTGCTTGATTCACTCCATTATCCTTTTGGTAAACTGCCTTCAACCCTAGTAATGATGGGAAATCTTCAGTAGTATGTGATCCTGAACAAATTTTACAAATTTTAATGTTATAAAGTGGAAATTCATGCAAAGAATTTTTCTTTGTACATTTAGGGTAAAATAGCAACATTTTCAACTTTTTGCTTGTTTTTATTTCTTAGCATGTCAATTTGTTCATTTAGATTACCAAGAATGTTTAGAAAATTGTTAAGTTTAGTACAACTTACCAATCCCGTTGTTGACTTACTTACTCTTGCGGTAACTAGATCTTGAGGGGATCTTCCATACTTTGTTTTTCCTCTTGATATGTTGTTGCAAAGTTCAAAAATCTCTTGAAATGACAATTGATAGACATATTCTTTTCCCACCAAGTTAAGAAGATCAATCCATTCATCCTTGATAATATTTAGTAGGAGAGTTTTTAATGTGTCTGATCCTAAATTATGCAATTTAGATCTTTTGATATTATAAGTAAATCTCTCCACTAAGTCTTCTAGGTTTTCATCCTCTTTTTGATTCATCTTAAAGAATTCATTTCTAAGGTCATGGTGTATGCAATAACTGTTATATTTTTCCAAAAATACTCTTTTCATATCATTCCATGTCCTTATAGAATTTGTTCCTAAAGTCATGAACCATCTAAGAGATTTATCCTTCAATGTTTTTGGAAATAAATTCAATTTTTGAATGTGTAATGAGCAGTCATAAGATCTACAAATGATCTCAAATTCAAAAGAAAAGTTTCTGGGTCTTCTGATATCATACCTTTGAAGTTAGGAAGTGCGGATAGAGGGATGTTATTCATTTGAACATTGACATCACTTTCTTGAATGGGAAATCCAAAAGGATCTTCCTCATTGTCATCATATCCATCCATTTATTCAACCTCCTTTTTCATCTCTTATTCTACCTACAAAAATAGGAATTCATGATGTGGATGTGTGGCTCTTATTGCACCACGTGATATAGTGGAGGTCATAGGTGGTTGAAAGTTTTTTTTTTTTTAAAGAAAGAAAAAAGGCTTCTATTTACACTTTCCCGAAAATGACACCAAAATGTTTAGTCAATTTAATGTTCTTAAATTGCAAGCATAAATTATTGATTGGAGTTGGTAAACTTATGAAGTGTAATGCACTATATATGCTAGAAGCCATTCTTACTCTCAGTTTATTATGATGATTGTCGATTTATGTTTTGTTTGTCCTTTTTGATTAAACATAAAAGATCATGATGATTTAAACCAAATTCTAATTTAAGTGAGTTGAATCTATTTTTAAATCTTAACCATTTTTCTTGCTAAGAATGAATTAAGAAGAACAACTAAAATTCTTAAAAAAGGGAAACAACTTCAATATTTTTATGTCTTTTGGAATTTTTATGTGAATGAAATCTACATTAATGAAAATAAACAAATTGCTAAATTATTGAAATCATTAGAAAGCAATTACAATTTTAAACTCAGAAAAAGAATCTTTAAATTACAATCGAAAAATAGACTACGTACTCAATTTGCAAGAAAGAATATATTGGAAAGAAATCTTCTATTGCTTAGATGAAAGAAGGAAAATCTAATCTATGATAAACATCTATGAAAAAGAGATTTACTCTATCTTCAAAAGCAAATAAATCTACTTCGGCTTGACATCTATTGTAATTGAAAAGGAAATGCTGGAAATGAAATGACAATTCTAGAAATAATTGTTCATCTATTTATGCCAAAAGTATATGCTAAAAACCATGGAAACGAACTAAAATCTACAGAGTACCTATATTATGGAATGCTGGAAACTAACTAAGATCTAAAGATATAAACAATTATGCTATAGAATGCTGGGAACTAATGAAAGAGATGACAATGATGATTTAAGTGTCTAGAATGAAACGATAATAAAATATCATAATAAAAACATAACAATTGAATCTACGAAATTAAAACTATGAAAGCATCTAATTTCAAAATATGAAATAAAATAAAACCTCTTCTATTGCAGGGGCCCTTCGCAACAGATGGTCTGGACTTCAGGTATCAACTAATTACGCATCAAAATTTTAATATGCATCTTCATTCAGGTAATAAAAAAGAGTTTTTAACTTAGTATTATAGTCACATCCAAAATTACCCACTTCGGGAAGAATGCTGCAATGGCCACACTAGATCCACTACTGTGTCCTCTAGAAATATGCACTACTGGGGTGAATTGAATACAAATGCTAGAAATCTCTCTAGAAGTCTCTTGTGGATGATAATGGATGAACCTCTCTATGGTGGCACTGAAAGTTCCCCGAAGAAAGGGTGAGTTCTCCACTTGGAAAACTCTTGCTAAACAACAAGTGACCCAACTAAACAACTGAAGCAACATAATCAAGTTTGATAAGCCAAGGATGCCAAATGAAGTGTGCTGCCTTCCTTTTATAACTTTCGTGGAACCTTTCTTCCTGCCTTTTCTTCCCTCTCATGCATTTCAAATCATTGGCTTTGTTGGGTTGTGTTATATTCTTTCCACATAGTTAACAGGGGGTTTGAAGGGTACCCGTAACCCCACTTTATGGGGTCCGGGGCAGCGCCTTGGAAATTTTTGGTTTTGGACCCTATGTTAGGTTGGGCGGACCCAGCTATGGTTTTGTGCATGATTTTCGCACATGTATTTTGGACACGATGGTTTTCGGTCCATGGTTTTGGATGCGATGGTTTTTCGGTCCATGGTATTGGATGCTTTGGCATGTATAAATATGTATTGTAACATTGAAAGGAACATAATGAAAAATCAAGCTGGTAGTCTCGGTTTTGAGATCCAGTGGGAAATCTCTGTGTATATGTGTTTTATGTGTTATGCTCTCGCATTTTTATTTTTCCTGTGATTTAGAATTCGTATGCAGGTAATTTCTGTACAGGGTTAAAACCTACAGGCTTAGGGAGTGTGTATTCCTTATGTGAGTGGTCCCCGCATATCATTAACAAAACAAAACAAAATAAAATAAACTCGCCTCCAACTCCTAAGACTTTTATCAAAAATCAAATGGGCCCCGTCTTCACCAAAAGTTGGCCCCCAAAATGTAGAAATGAATCTTGTTCCAAAATAATTTAGGAAGGGACATTCCAGTCCTCCCCGCCAAAAATTACTTGTCCTCAATCAATGCCTGAATAAGTTCCCTTTCTGGTTGTTGATCACCATTGTAACCACCAATAATACCAGGGTCCCAAATGTACCATTGAGTGATCCCTAATCTCAGGACTGTACTGACATGAAGGAATCCATCGATACCAGGACCCCAAGCCATCTTAATTAATGTGAAGCACACATTTCTCCACTCGCTATCCAACTAGATACAGGTACCAAAATCCCTCCACTTACTAGCAATAAGTAGAGCATCATGATAATGTAGGAATCTTCCCAACTCCCCATGAAATTTCTCTACTGAGTAGTCCATCTCATGCACTACAAGAGTAAACTCCTTAATATGCAATCCAATCATGGTGGGATTGAACCCTCATCTACCCAGACCTCCCCTGATCTTCTCCTATCGATCACCCTGCCACACCGGTGAAGTTCCCCACAATATCAATGAATCACTAAAAACCAAATGGAAGATCTGGATGATCCTCCCCTATAGAAACCAACTCACCTTTACAAGTAGCTTAATTTCTCAACCCTATCATGCCTGAATCCCTTGCCCATCACAGAAGGAACATATCCTGCTAACATTGTGACACTCTGGTCATGATTGATTGCCTAGCATGCTCATATTAGAGCCTCCTCTCCCATAACTCTCAGCCATATTTTATGCGATGATAGAGGCTAAGCCAATCTTGCTAAAACGACTCAACAGTGACAACTCCTATCACTCCATGGCTAGCCCCAATCCTGAGCAAAAATCTGCCTTGTCCTATGGTGAGGGATTAAGTGATCCCCCATCTATCCACCTGTGAATGAATCAGTTCGTCTATTATCTTGACCATGCTCATTGAGGAGAGGAGTATCCCACCAATCCACTGGATCCTTGGATACCATAACCATACTAGAGGTCTACAAGCCCCAATCCTCTCTGCCTGCTGATGCGATATGCTGCTAGCTGTTGGGACCCCTTTGTGCCTCATCTCTGTCTCCTGTAGATATCCAATAGGTAGGCACTGAGCATCAAGAACCTGTGCCATGAAAATCCAACTGCTTTGTTCCTGCCAAATCACACATCGATATATACTATCCCAAATCTTGATGATGTGCTCGGGTATTTTCAAAAGCTTGGGCACCATCCTGCTAGCAAGGAATACCATCCTCTACACCTCATGCTCACCTAACGCCTCAAGCTGTCCAACTAAAAAAGCACCATGTAGCTCCCTCTTGGTCACCTCCCCAAGTGTGAGCCTAGGGGTGGAACATATGCTACCTTGACAATCAACCACACCATCCCTAAGCTTGTAACTATCAACTCATGCACCTACCAAGTGTTTCAATTGGAGAGTCTCCTCTCAGCCCGTGACACCCAGTGTGTCATCCAATTTCCTAGGGTAAGCCTCCCTTTTGCTTCCTGAATGGAGAGTATTAAAAGGAAATAGTCAAACCCTCTGTGATTGTAAGAAATGCAGGAGAATGATGGGTGGGTATGTACCAAAGAGTATGATCAAGAGTTTTCTAGAATGCTCAAGAGTAATCCTATAGATGACCCTATCTCCGCTTTAGATCTACTGATAACCCCCTCAAGGCCCTACCTCCACTAAACATGGTGTCCCAAGATCTCAACAATATCCTCATCGATCATAGGTGAGTTGTGTCCAATGGTACATCTACTGTCCCTGTCCATAAGTCTCCTTGGAGGCAATGCTCTAAGAGCCCGCTATGCTACATCATGTGTCATTGCATAAACCCAAGGACCACTGCACTCCTCAACATGCCACTGTATGTCGAAACGTATCCCTGTACACCACCGGATACCCCCGACTATGACTATACCATCATGTACCATTCGCTGTCTTGCCTGTGTCACTACACCTGTGATTCCCTACATGTCCTCAATGCAATGCGAGTCACTCCTCCTACCCCACAGTGTAAAATAACACACTTTTATATACCACCATACATCTCCATGGTCCTCTGGAGGCCACTTCTCCTCGCTGCATGGCCCTACACACCACTAGGTGCTATGGCCTAGAATTGGGTTTTTATGCATTAGGCCACATCCCTCTATATAATACTGGACGCTATGACCTGACTATGTGTAGTCTTGTGTACCACTACCTACTGCCATACCACCTTGTAACATATGGTATCTTGCATGTGCCAAAGTGTCTGCCACTCTGCTAGTGACCCCACCATGACACACGTCATGTCCCCTCGTCCATCCTATTAGACCTAAGCACCCTAACTCCACTTCTGTTAGAGGGGATATCTCTGTTGTGCTGATCCTCTATGACCCCTGAGTCTTAAACCTCAATGGGAGAATATCATCTCCATACAATATCCGGGTCGGTGGCCTACCCATGCCACCTCCTCCAACCAGCTCCTGCCAGAGAATACTAATCATCCTGTGCCCCCATGCGCAACCAACGTGCCAAAACAACCAATGGAGTTTTCTCACAAACAACCTGGCCACTAGTGTCGACTAGAAATACCTTAAGAAATGCATGCACTCAGGCACTAGGTTGACTACCTCATTAATGCCATAGCCAGCCTACATGTCTGATATCAGATAGGAAGCCCCACTTGGATCCCAATGCCAACCTAGGCCCCTAGTACCCTCAATGTCTGAGAGCTCCCTCTAAGCTTCATTTTGGACTACGACCATCTCCATGAGTCTAGCACGCTCCACCAAGTACCAACTCAGGATCTCTCGCCATCCAATCCCAAGAGAGGGATTGAATGTACAAACTCTAGCACATAGAACACACCCTCCATCCTATGAGTGTTTCACCCAATGCAACTCATGTCGCCTCAACTCACCATCATGGTCAACACATAAAATTTATCAGGGGGTCTCTCCATCTCTCTCTCCATGGTGTAAAGGTAGTTGATGACTGCACCCCCATGGTCTATGTACCTCTAATGTCTCAACTTTAAGGATGAGGATGGGTTTGGTCTGTGACCCTCCTCAACTAGGCCAACCTCTCATTGTCCCAATGGATTCCACCCCATAATTTTTGCACACTAGATTTCTCTTGAGCCATAGCTTTTTCTATGGTTTCACCCATTACTGTGCCTACATACCCAAATCGTCCATGATCTTACTGGTTACCCACAGCTAGGCTAAGATCATGCTTTGATACCGCTGTAATGTTTCGAAATAGGAAAAACAATGATATGCAAGCAAATAACAATTTTCACCACAAAAATTTCAAAACAATTAGAAAATGGCAATAACTATTAGAAATATGGAAGCAACTGAGCCATTTTATTATAAATTGGTACAAGAGTACAAAATATGGAAGGAATTCACCTGGGCTTGCCTCAAATGCAAGCAAATAAAATCCTAGGTGAAGCAATGACAAACCGAAGCTATAGTCAACTGTCCAACTATTGCACTGCATAGTCCCCAACAATTCTACACTTTATGCTGCAAAGATATGGTTGAAACCCCATATTTGGTTCTCAAAAAATTCTACAAAATTATATGTAGGCTCCTCAGGAAAAACCCACAAAAACCCAAAAACGGTTTGGCCTAATTTTTGACCTCCCAAAATTGACTCCCCAAAAGGCATTGTGTAGTCCCAAACAATTCTGCACTGCATCCTACAAATACATGGTTATAAAGCCCACCTCCAGTGCTCATAAAATTCTGCAAAATTATTTATGAGGTCCTTGTCAAAAACTCAGGAAAACTGAGAAATGGTTTGGCTTAGTTTTGACCTTCCAAAATTGACCCCCAAAATCCCTATACTTTACAATAGTTGTTGAAGCATGTTGTCCGTCAAACCACCAGTAAAATCCTCCTTAGACACTCTTGAAATGTAGCAATCAACTCCACCAATACTTCCCTTATTTCTTGCGAAAAGAATAGCCACAATGGATGAAACTCTATCTCCCACGTATGCCCAATTTCTCTCTTCTGCACTGGCCTCAGAGTCTTTAAAATCACTCTTGAATATTGCTACCACTTCCACTGCTCAAACTCACCCAATAGCCAACAAATATATTAAGCCTTATTCTCCTAATTTCTCTTGGAAATATCCCTTAGGAAGAATGCTGCTATGGCCACACTAGATTCACTAATACATCCTCCAGAAATATGCACTGATGGGGCGATCTAAATACAAATGTTGGAAATCTCTCTACAAATCTCCTCCGGATGATAATGGATGAACCTCTCTAGGGTGGCACTTGAAGTCCCCTGAAGAAAGGGTGAGTTATCTGCTTGGACAATTCTTTGCTAAAAATCAAGTGACACGACTAAACGACTCGAGCAATAGAATCAAATTTTATAAGCCAAGAATGCCAAACGAAGTGTGCTGCCTTCCTTTTATAACTTTCATGGAGCCTTTCTTCTTGCCTTTTCTCTCACGTAAGTCTTCTATCTAAAACCAAATGGACCTCATCTTCACCAAAATTGGCCCCCAAAATGTAGAAATAAATCATGTTCCAAAATAATTTAGGAAGGGACGTTACATCTCCGATACGAGGATAGGTTGGAAGGGCTCTCCAACTATAGTCCTTAGAAGGAAAGGATTAAGTTGGTATTGCAGGTCAACAAGATCTGGGAGTTCTCTGAGAAAGAGATCAAGAAGCCAACCGACCCTAAGGAGCTGGAAGTGTATGAGTAATTGGATACGAGGGTGAGATTGATCATCCTATATGGTGTGAATGATCCCCTAATAAATCATTTTTCTAGGAAGAATACTACACATGATATGTGGATGACTCTTCAAAATTTGTTCCAGAATAAGAATGAGAACCGGGTACTGGTATTGGAGGATAAGTTGAATTCCACCAAGATGTTGCAGGGTGAAGGAGTGACTTCATATATGATGAGATTATCCCAGGTTAAAGATGAGCTTGCTACCATTGGTGTGACTATTTTAGATTCTTATATGGTGAGGATTTCTTTGAAATGGTGCCATGAGGAATCAAAGCCCTTCATCAAGGGTATCGTTGCCACAGAGAAGTTGCCAGACTGGAATAGGCTATGGGACAACTTCATTCTGGAAGAATTACAAGACAAGGATCTTCATCCAAAGAAGAAGGCTTTAGATGATGATGCAAAACTTGCAGTGTGAATGTGGAGTAAGCAAAAGGACTTGAGTAAAGTCAAGTGTTTCAACTGTGGCAAGATGGGAGATGATGAGAAGAAGAAAGGGAAGCAGGTCACGGATGTTGCCACTTCTGCTGAGATATATTACCTCACTAGGAGGTTGGACTAGGAGGATTTTGCTATGATCTCTCATTTATTACAAAGTACCACTGATGAGGATGGATGGTATGTGGACAATGGTGCGTCGAAACAAGTGACAAGGTCACAGGAGGTGTTCAAGATTCTAGTAGAGTGGGAATCAAAGTTACACATGGTGTTGGGTGACAAGAGTCAGAAGGATTCAGAGTTGTGCCATTCAGGATGGAGTTAGGACAAGTGATGCAGGTACAAGATGTGCTGTTTGTACCATGAATCAAATATAGCGTGATATTTATCTCAGTAATTGAGAATAAGTGATTTGAGGTCTTATTCTAGGATGGGAAGGCAAGACTCAGGCCTAGAGGCTCTAGCTCTGCAGGTATTGTGATTGGAATTAGAGAGAATGCTCTATATAGGCTAATGTGAAAGCCTATAGATCATGAGAAGAAGAAGCAAGAAGACCATGTATAGGTTCCAAAGAAGCATGTGCAGGTGCAAGATTTAGAGGGGTAGGTATAGGTTTCATAAAATAAGGTCAAGGTTACAGAAGCTAAGAGGGAGTCGAGTTCTAGAGAGAGTTTGCAGGTTCAGAGGGAGACTTTGTAGCCTAAGAAAAACGCCTGGTTAGTGGGTAGAAAGGGAGCTCCTACAACTACCAAGAGGAATCATGGAGAGAGTGGAATACATTTCAAGAGACAAGGAAGAAAGTTCATGGTTCCAATGACAACGAAACTTCCGAGAGAGGTGTAGTTCATCTACAGATATTGATACAGTTGTCAGTGCCAAGAGTTGGGCGAGTGTTACAAGTAATGATGCTGATGATGAGCTACTTCCTAGCCTTGGAAATACCTCCCTCACTAAGAGGGAGTGTTGATTTTTGATATCTTGGGAGGTACTCCAAGCCCTAGAATTTGGGGTTTGGAGGTTAGAGCACCAGAAAATTCATTTGTGAGCTTGAAACCCAAGGTTGGGGTTTTGCATCCATTGGTGTTTAGGCCAAAACCATGGAGCGTTTTGGAGATGTGATGGATGGAGATGATAGAGGACATCAAGGAGAATCCAACACAATGAGAATCATCAAAATCTGAGCTGTCCTTAATGAGATAGGAATTTTTGAAGATAATGATGGGTTTTTGAACAGTGAAATCATGGAGGCTTAAGGTAAACATGTCCAAAGGACATGTCTCTTTAAGAAATTGTGGAGCCCTTGTAAAGAGTATAAATACAAGGTGAGAGAAGTCATTTTAGTTATCCAAAAGTGCATCTCTCATATGTAATATACCTTTGAGGTAGCAGCAGGTCAGGAGTATACCTCATGAAGGAGAAAAGGCTTGATTTTGGGTTCCTTTTGTGATTGTAAGGAGGTTACAAAGATATTGGAGCTAGGATGCATTACAAGAAGACTATTTAAGGTCCATTGCATGGGTATTTTAGGTCTGGAGGGTAGCTGCATTGCTTGATAAATTTTTGGGCTTGTTTAGAGGTGATTTGGGTGTGGATAGACCTCTAAAGGAGGGGTCAAAAAGATGTACATAAGTCTCTATGTGTTGTTTCTTGATGGACTAAGGGGAAATTAGAGAGCAGATCAAAAGTGAAGTACCAATAGGACGAGATATGACATAGAGGTTGTCATTGTGCACTAGAGCAACAAGATTGTCATTGTATCTTGTATTTGTGTACTTGTGGATACTTGAGGGCCATTATCCCTAGACTGTTGTATTATATGTTGATAATATAATGAATTTGGGTTACATACATCGTTGTTATTGTTATTATTGTGCACGTGATTGACTTAATGCATTATATTGTTCCATTGTGCAAAGTAGCATTGTTGACATTCTTAGTTTGGTAGCATCAAAGATTTAAATTTCTATCCTAGTCACCAAGGTCATGGAAATTCAACATGGTATAAGAGAATGTCAGAGCTACTTTGGAAGACAATGAATCAAGAGTGTATGGCAAAGTACAACTTAAGAGGGAGTCATCCACATTGTAGGTGAAGGGCTCACTACAATTTCAAAGTTACAGATTGGTCTTTAGTATGAGGACAAGTTGGAAGGGTTGTCGAACTATATTCGTTGGAACGAAAGGATCAAGTTGGTATTGCAAGTCAACAGGAATTGGGAGTTCACTGAGGAAGAAATCAAGAATCCATCGACCCTAAGGAGCTGAAAGTGTATGAGGAATTGGATACGAGGGCGAGATTGGTCATCCTAAATGGTGTGAAGGATCTCTTAATACCTCATTTTTCCAGGAAGAACACTTCACATGAGATGTGGATGGCTCTTCAGAATTTGTTCCATAATAAGAACGAGAACCATGTACTGGTATTGGAGGATAAATTGAATTCCACCAAGATGTTGCAAGGTGAAGGAGTGACTTCATATCTGACGAGATTATCTTAGGTCTGATTCCCTTAACTCATGAAGAGGAGGGACCTAAGGCTAGTTTAAGGGCTAGGAAATAGCCAAAACTTCAGCAAATGAGGGCAGACCCTATATGGAGGCTAACCACACTTAAGAATAGGTTGTTTGGCAAATTTTGAGAGGGTTAATAGTTGCCATAACAAGACAACAACTATAGCACCAGTCCAGAGAAAGGAGAAGCATATATGTGTTTGTATGGTGTATTTGTGTTTGGAAGATGCTAGTTAGATATAATTTGTTGGCATCCCGTGGAATTAAGGTGTTAGGGTTGACTTGGGAGGTTAGAAACCCTAACTAGGAGGAGATTCCATAATGAATTATTGAAAGTTGCATTTGTCATTGGTTTGTTGGAGGGAAACATGTTGGTGTCCAAGAGTAGCCCTTAAAAAGTAGTCATAAAGGGAGCTTGACAACTAAAGTTGGGTGAAGAGTTGAGCTTAATATGTAGCTCTTTGATGAATGAAATAAGCTTCTAGATTGGAAGATTGGAGCTCAGGTATTGGCTAGCCTAGAAGAGCACATTGGATCAACCCGTGTTCATTGTAGTAGAAGTGACTTGCAGTAGTGATAGGTGGCAGCCCTCTTGGAGTCTCTATGTGTTGTTTCTTGATGGAATAAGGGGAAGCTAGAGAGAAAATTGGAGGTGAAGGACCGATAGGATGAGATACTAAATAAAGGTTGTGATTGTGCACTAGAGAAGCACAATTTCCATTGTATCTTGTATTCTTATACTTGTAGATATTTGAGGGCCATTATCCCTTGTAAGGGAGCCCTAGAATGTTGTATTATACGTTGATAATATAACGAAGTTGGGTTAGATATATTGTTGTTATTGTTATTAATGTTCACATGATTGGTTAACTGCATTATATTGTTTTGCTGTGAAAAGTAGCTTTATTGAGATTCTTGGTTTGTTAGCGTCAAAGATTTAAGATTCTGTCCTAGTCACCAGGGTCAAGGAAATTCAACATGGTATCAGAGCGTGTCTGAGCTACTTTGGAAGACAACGAATAAAAGAGTGCATATAAAAGTACAACTTAAGAGGGATTTGGTCACATTGTAGGTGAAGGGTTCACTACAATGTCGAAGTTGCAAGTTGGTCTCTGATATGAGGACATGTTGGAAGGGATGTACAACTATAGTCCTTGGAAGGAAAGGATCAAGTTGGTATTGCAGGTCAACAAGATCTGGGAGTTTGATAAGAAAGGGATTAAGAAGGCAACTAACCATAAGGAGCTAGAAGTGTACGAGGAATTGGATACGAGGGCGAGATTTATCATCCTAGATGGTGTGAAGGATCCTTTGATACCTCATTTATCCAGGAAGAACACTGCACATGATATGTGGATGGCTCTTCAGAATTTGTTCCAGAATAAGAACGAGAACCAGGTACTAGTTTTGGAGGATAAGTTGAAGTCCAACAATATGTTGCAAGATGAAGGAGCGACTTCATATCCGATGAGATTATCTCAAGTCAAGGATGAGCTTGCTGCCTTCAGTGTGACTATTCCAGATTCTGATATGGTGATGATTTCTTTGAAAGGGTTCACTGAGGAATGGAAGCCCTTCATCAAGGGGATCGTTGCTAGAGATAAGTTTCCAAACTGGAATAGGCTGTGGGATGACTTCATTCAGGAAGAGTTATGAGATGAGGATCTTCATCTGAAGAAGAAGGCTTTAGATGATGACGTGGTACTTGCAACATGAATGAAGAGTAAGTAGAAGAAGGACTTGAGTAAATTCAAGTGTTTCAATTATGGCGATATGGGTCAATTTACGTCGAGATGTATGATGAAGAAGAAGACAAGAGATCATGAGAATAAGAAAGGGAAGTAGGTCGCTGGTGTTTCCACTTGTACTGAGATAGATGCTCTTACCGGGAGGTTGGAGGAGGAGGACTTTGCTATGATCTCTCATTTCTTATAGGGTACCATCATTGAGGATGGATGGTACATGGGAAATGGGGAATCAAAACATATAACAGGGTCACAAGAGGTGTTTTATACTCCAACAGAGTGGGACTTGAAGTTACACATGGTGTTGGGGGTCAAGAGTTAGAAGGAGATCTGAGGATCGAGAGTTGTTCCATTCAAGATGGAGTCAGGACGAGTGATGCATGTCTAGGATGTACTATTTGTACCAGGACTCTGGTATAGCATGATATCTGTCTCAGTAATAGAAAATAAGGGGTTTGAGGTCTTATTCTAGGATAGGAAGGAAAGACTCAGGCCCAAAGGTTATAACTCCGTAGGTATTGTGATAGGAGTTAGAGAGCATTGTCTATATAGGCTGACGGGAAAGAATATGGATCATGAGAAGAAGAAGTAGGAGGATCAGGTACAAGTTCTAGAGAAGCAGGTGTAGGTGAAGGCTTTAGAGGGGAAGGTACAGGTTGCAGAGGCTCAGAGGGAGCTGAGTTCTAGAGGGAGTTTGCAGGTTTAGAGGGAGACTTTGCAACCCAAGAAGAGCGTGTGGTTAGTGGGGAGCAAGGGAGCTCCTACAACTACCAAGAAGGAATCATGGAGAGAGTGGAAGACATTCTAGGAGAAGAAAAAGAAGGTGGATGATTCTAGTGACAAGGACACTTCTGAGAGAGGCATAGCTCATGCTACAAGGATTGTTGTAGTTGTGAGTTCCAGGAGTTGGGTAAGTGTTGCAAGTAGTGATGATGATGATGAGCTACTTCCTAGTCTTGGAAGTACCTCCCTCGCTAAGAGGGAGAGTTTATTTTGGATAGCTTGGGAGGTACTCCAAGCCATATGGTTTGAGGTTTGGAGGTTGGAGCACCACAAAAGTAATTTGTGGGCTTGAAACCCAAGGTTGGGGTTTTGCACCCATTTATTGTTGGGCCAAAACCATGGATCATTTTGGACATGTGATGGATTAAGATGATAGAGGACGTTGAGGAGAATCCAACGCAATGAGAATCATCAAAATCTGAGTTGTCCTTAATGAGATATGATTTTTGGAAGATAATGATGGGTTTTTTGGACAATCGAGTCATGTAGGCTTGAGGTAAACATGTCCAAAAGCCATGTCTCTTTAAAAATTCATGGAGCCCTTGTAAATAGTATAAATACAAGGCGAGAGAAGTCATTTTAGTTATCCAAAAATACATCTCTCCTATGTAATAGACCTCTGAGGCAACCCTAGGTCAACAACACACTCCTTACGAAGGAGAAAACACTTGATTTTGGGTTTCTTTTGTGATTGTGAGGAGGCAGAAAAGATCTTGTAGCTAGGATGCATTACAGGAGGAATGTTTAAGGTCCATTGTGTGGGTATTACAAGTCTAGAGGGTTTCCGCATTGCTTGACAGAGTTATGGGCTTGTTTAGAGGTGATTTAGGTGTGGACAAACCTCTAAAGGAGGGGCCGCAGAGCTTTACATCAGCCTGGAAGAGGGATGAGTCCCTTAACTCAGAAAGAGGAGGGACCTAAGGCTAGTTTAAGGGCTAGGAAATAGCATACACTTTAGCATATGAGGGTAGACCCTATATGGAGGCTATCTACAACTGAGAAAAGGCTATTTAGACCTTTTTGTGAGGGCTAACAGTTTCCCTAACCAGACAACAACTACAACCGTATATTAGTCCAAAAAATGAGAAGCAGGTATGTGATTATATGGTGTATTTATGATGAGAAGATGCTAGTTGGATAGAATTTGTTGGTAGCCTGTGGAAGCCATGTGTTAGGGTTGATTCGGGTGGTTAGAAACCCTAACTAGGAGTAGATTATAAAATGAATTATTGATAGTTACATTAGGAATCATTGGATTGTTGGAAGGAAACATGTTCGTGTCCAAGAGTAGCCCTTGATAAGTAGTCATAAAGGGAGTTTTACAACTAAAGTTGGGTGAAGAGTTGAGCCTAATATGTAGCTCTTTGATGGATGAAAGAAGCTACTAGATTGGAAGATTATAGCTCATGTATTGGCTAGCCTAGAAGAGCATATTAGTTCAGCTCGCGCTTATTGTAGCATAAGTGACTTGCAATAGTGATAGGTGGAATCCCTCCTAGAGTCTCTATGTGTTGTTTCTTTATGGACTAAGGGGAAACTAGAGAGAAGATTAGAAGCAAAGGACAGACACGACGAGATACAACATAGAGGTTGTAATTGTGGACTAGAGAAATGAGATTGTCATTGTATCTTGTATTCTTGTACTTGTGGATATTTGAGGGCCATTATCCCTTATATGAGAGCCCTAGATTTTTATATTATATGTTGATAATATAACAAATTTGGGTTACATATAATTTTATTATTGTTCTTATTATGTACCTGATTGGTTTACTGCATTATATTGTTCTAAGGTGAAAAGTACATTTGTTGATATTCTTGGTTTGGTAGCGTCAGACATTTAAGGTTCTATCCTAGTCACTAGGGTTGTGGAAATTCAACATATTCAAACCACAAGTTATTTGTGTAGTCATCTCAGGACTCACATAAACTAGCAAATAAAAAAAATACAATTGTCTCAACTTTATAACAAATCTTAAGGTAAACTAAAATAAATTAATAATAAGATTTTAAAACTTTATATATGATGAAGATAGATTAGTATCGTAAGTACAATTTTGGTATATAGTTGAGATAAACTATATTTTATGTTCATTTAATTTAATGTGTTATGAATATGCTGGTTATAAATGTGAATTGTTGATTATTCATATCCAACATTTTAAAATGAAGAAACAAAATAAAATTGGTCAGTTATAGATACCCATAAAAAATGACAAACCCATAATATAAATGTTGAAATAAAAAAAGTTACATATCACTTTTGTTGTCATTTCCCTCATTATCTTCCTTGCTTGGCATTATAACATTATTTCTCTCAAAATTATGTTTTTATCTTTGATCCTGTCTTAGTATGAACCACCAATCCCATGTCACACATATAGGTAGAAAAACACTATGTTACATCTATGAAAACACAAGGCTCCTTGGTTTCATCCAACATTTTTTTGGAGTTAATACATATTAGCCCACTATCACAATCTTCCTTTACATTACTTCGGTCGAAGGTATCCCACCACTTGCAATTAAAAATAACACAATATGAGAAATCCACTTACTTGATGTATTATAACTTTCCATTGTAACTTAACTTCCACTCTACTAGCTTTTTATCACGTGGCTAGCACAATTAGATTGGTTGAATTTGACTCGCGATCCACAGTCTCATGATAGGTGTCCATCATAAATGTCCTTAGTGAAAAAATGATGTGCATATGCCCACATAGATGGGAATAAATATACATGTAAAAAATGTTAATAAAGGACAATGAAATACGTCTAATAACTCGAGCATTAATAAAAATACAACACATGTTACAATTCAAATATTCATTATAAATTGAATGTAGTACTCATAAATATTATTATAGAGTTTATACACCCGATCCTTGTGTTTAATGCATCCTCTTCTCTATGGGGTAACAGTTGGAAGTGCCATATTTCTCTGTGATCTGGTTAGCTATCCAACTGTTAAGGTAGATGTTTGGCATATTTTCTTTTAATTGATTAGGATAAAGCATGCTTCTACATTTAAACCATCTGGATGCTTTCTTATCACTATCTCATTTCCTTTTTTTTACAATGTAACCCATGGTTGTGTTGCCTCCACATTGTAAATAAAAAATATATTGGTGGTCTTGATTTCTGAATTCGTTGACATATGAAAGAATTCAAGATGAATTATATATA
>APFE030581060.1:251301-265471 GCA_000404065.3 Pinus taeda
AGAGAGAGAGAGAGAGAGAGAGAGAGAGAGAGAGAGAGAGAGAGAGAGAGAAAGAGAGAGAGAAAACCTATGTAAAGAAGGTGTTAGGATGGAAACATATTATTAATTTGATTTCTAAATATTTTGTTGATTCAAAGAGAGAGAGAGAGAGTCGACCCATGTAAAGAAGTTGTTGATTCAATGTTGATTCAGAGAGAGAGAGAGAGAGAGAGAGAGAGAGAGAGAGAGAGAGAGAGTCTACCCATGTAAAGAAGGTGTTGATTCAAAATCCCAAGCCCACAAAGATTTTCCAAATGTTTTATATACCTTTGAATTTCCAAGGCATCATAAAAAGCCTTGGTGCTTAGAATTTGATTTTAATTCTTTTATGCTTTGTAATATCCCTATAAATGTTGTTTAAATGTGTTTTTAGCTCATTTTTGGAGTTGATTTTGGAGGATTTTGAGTGGTTTAGAAAACCATTTCTCATTATTGTAGAGGAATTTGTTGTAGGATGGAGGTTGATTTTCGTATTGTATATTGAGTTTTGAGATTAATAGAAGTGGTATCATAGTTGGAAGTTGGACCGGGAGATGTATCTTGATGAGTGGGTGAACTCTATTAACATTTCACTATCTCTCATTTCTTTCATTGTCTCATTGTCTCTTTACTCCATTTGCTCCCTTTGACAATTATTTTTTGTTCTTGTTGTAACAAACAAACCCCTCCCATTATTGTATTCATCCACAATAAAAAATGGGGACCCTTTTAAACTTTTAGCTTATATTTTTCTACCATTCATTACAACTTCACCTTTTAAAAACCCAAAAAGCTTTAAAAAATTAACATTTTTGATTAATATATAGGTTTAGAGCTAAATAATCATCGTATCCAAGACTTTGTACATACATACAAATAAATTATAAATAAATAAGGCCAAAGGCCAAAACCACCATATAAGTTGAGCACTTTTGAATAGCCAAAGTAAATATATAATAATTGTATGTATATACAATAATAAAACCTTTATTTTACCCTCACACGCCTTAATCTCATCGCTTGACATCTATCTTAGAGGTTCTTCTCTAGAGCTTTCACAAGCAACTCCTTTCATTTCTTTTAGGGATTACCTCCCGTGGTGACATAAACAAACATGATAACATGAAATTGTTGGCCCCTTTATCCATGCATTATAATCAACCTCTCCCGTTCACACTTTGTTCCATTATCATTTCCACATCACCCAAATCATTCTTCTCCAGATATTTCATGCAGTCCTCCATTGGAAAGAGTTAAGGACAAACTCCTAGGACAACTCACCAAAACACATGAATGCGTAGGCCCTCATCCCACTTATGTTTTCACTATCCCATTTGGCCTTCATTTCCCACCTTCCACGTAATACCAAACCTTTTCTCCCAAAACTTTCAATACATCACCTCCTACATTTCATCCGGGATCACAGTCCCTGGATGACTGAAAATTCTACCTGGAACTTATATTAACTCACAACATTTTCCATTGGATCCTCATTCATTTCCATTTCCACATCACCCTAGATTTAGTCATCTTGACAATTTCTTAAAATGCTTCCTTTCTTTCTTTCGGGCTGATGAAAGAAGCCAAGTTAGACTACAAGTCACCCTACTTTCCAATAAAGTCATGCCACCTGTCACCTCTACAAAGTTATCATATCCATTTGGTGAATCTAATCACACACCTAGAATTAAATTTCTGTCCTTACCACCTTTTAAATGTTTAAATTTCTGCATGTGAAAATTAGTGATTTAATGATTTTATGAAGTTATATTAAATTAACATATTTATTATTACTATAATGTGAAATGAAATTTTAACATTGGTTTTAATTGTTACAACGACATACCTCTGTGATCCCTGTTAGAACCACTGATATGGTAAAAGCCAAGAAAAAGACGTTGGTTCAACCACTAGCAAGACCATTCCTAGAAAAAAATGATGAAAAGTTATCAAATTCTTTCCTGTTCTCTGTGATATGAAATGATCATATATTAAACTGAAGTAGAATTGATTAATGTCAACAGTGAACCAAATGTTAACTTAAAGTTCTTTAACCATGAGAATTGATTGAAAAGGGATGAATTGACGACAATATTAAAAAATAAGAAAGATGTAAATAGAAGTGAACAACAACAAAAACACAGTGATACCAGACAACAAGATTGATTACGAAATTCATCCCTAATGGAATACGTCTCTGGGTCTGCTTTCAAGGTGGGAGACCGCTTTATTAGGATTGAATCTGAGGAGGTCAATTACACAACAAATTAACCAAAATGATTGTGCACATCGGCACTTATGATCACTATCACAAGAAATCTCTCTAAAATATTTCCAACGCCTGCCACAGTTCCCAATCCTGACTCCAGATGCTCTTGTTACATTGAAAAAAAAACAACCAATATCCTCTAGAATCTACATACAAAACTCAAAACCACTCTTTTCTCACTTCAACGAGCCAAACTGGATTTATAACCCTGCAGATGCACTCTAACTCCTTCATGCTAAGTTTAGGAGTGAATAGACTAAATTTAGGGTTCATATCCTTCGGTCTTGTCATTAAATGATACCTAGTGATAGGTTTACATGGTGGTTTGTATTAAAATAGCCCAAAATTGAACTTAAAAACCCAAAAATACCATATAATAACCCAAATCCATTAGCGGCTAGCTAAATGGGTGGAGGAAGCGCTGACAACGCATGTGAACAGGTCTACGATAACCTCCAGGCCAACTGTTCGGTGACTCACCTACTGACAGTTGGCTGTCATGGCTAATCCAGCAGTTCCAATGCTCACATGCCACTGCTAACCCCACTTGACCATGACTATGTGGTGAGCT
Organism: Pinus taeda; assembly: GCA_000404065.3. Taxonomy (NCBI): domain Eukaryota; kingdom Viridiplantae; phylum Streptophyta; class Pinopsida; order Pinales; family Pinaceae; genus Pinus; species Pinus taeda. Next base: position 254,160 of record APFE030581060.1, read on the forward strand.
GTACTGTCACATGTCCATGGTTTATAAAACCCCGCGTGGTTAGGCTTTTCTACAGTAACCTCGACAGATTATACTCTGTTTGCTCACATGGCAATGTTTACTCCGTTGCGGTTTAAATGTGGTTAGGTACAGAGTTAACTTTTTGAATGTGTTTTAATGTTTATTACATAGGTTTGCAATGTAAACATGGCCCGAAAGTGTTTTGTAGGTTAGGGCTAATGCATTTGATTTGTAATGCATAGTTTTTAGGTTCTAGGTTTTTGTTCCTTAGCATTTTTTTAGGGCTAGGACTTAGGTTAAAGTGTTTATTTTGTGCCACAATGTCTTAGGTGTTAGGTCTTAGGTATTTAGACATAGGTTCTAGGGTTTAGGTTTAGGAATCAACATTTAGAATAGGTTTATTACAATGCTGTAGAACTAGAAACCATCACCATGTCAGAAGAACCATAAGAAGACCATAATGAGTAGGAAGACCACATAAACCATTGATAACATTGGTGGAATTGAAAATCAACACCAGACAACCTGAACCATAAACATCACCGTCGAAGTTGGAGATACCAGACACTGAATGCTGATGATGAATATTGGCGAAGTTGATAAAGTTCAAGACCTCATCAACCATGATCATTTGAAGGCCATTTTGATTTTGAACCACTGAAGACTCCGCTCATGTTGGACTGACAAGATCCTCCTGGATCAATCCTCTCCACTTGAAAGATTTTGGACCACAAAAGTTTGACTAGACAGATAATAGATGAGGGTAGAGCTCCCTCAATCACCACCTTGCCTTGATGATGTACAATTACATTCAATCAACAACCTGAAAGTGATGACCTTAATAATGCTAATCATGGCACATTTTGAATCTGTGAACTGTTCCATCCATCTGCAGTATGCACAACTTGTGAAGATGGTTAAACAACCTGTTATGAACATGACAATTGACTTCTTTCCACGAAGTACCATGAATTAGTGATTCATACACATCTTTGAAAATAGTCTCTGCAGAATATTTTTCAATACTGTTGACATGTATTAACAATCTATTTTATGGAATAATAGAAACATTCAAAGATATTCTGGACATCATACCATCTACTTGATTTGATATACTTTCCCGATTCTTGAGTACTAAGTGAACTTGTTTCAATAAACTCATCAAAATGTAAGGTGAAAACTGCTGCAACTTAGTTTGATTTTGAAAGTATTGAGATGTCGGATGATTTATTTGAATCACTGTTTCTTCATTCATTAAATGATGTTTCCATTGATTACCACTTTCCCTTAATGCATAAGTTTTCCTTTTATGTACTGGATACTTTGACACTGCTTTAGAAAAGGCTTTGATATGAAAACAAATAAGCTTCATCTCCATTTGAAAAGAGGCTTCAAAGTTGTTTGAAACATGAAATGGTGATACAATACAAGAGAAATGTAACATTGACTTTCCCCAATACTGACCTGTATCCATGTAACTTATAACTTCCAAACTTGGACTAAATTGATTCATTCTGACATTAGGAAGAGGAGCTTTGGACATCAACTGTAACTCATGTTGTATTCCTTTCTTATGAGTAAGATGTTTGGGTTCCTTAAATACAACTAGAAAAGTTTCTACCTCTTCGATCAAATTATATTTAAACTGGGACTCATAACTTGAACAAATATCATGTCGATTCTTATGTTGTTCCTTTACACACATGATTACAAATATCTTATTTGAACTTATTAATTGCTTCATCTGATTAGAAAAAACTAAATTCAAGTGAGTTTTACATTTATGTGCCCTGACAATAAATTCAACCCCATCTTTCTTAAGGTGATATTTATGCTCTCTCCTATAAAAAACTGCATCACGATCGTAAAGATAAGGACTTCCCAAGACTGCCTATATGTCTACTAGAACAACATCTAATTCCACTTCATCAATGTAATTAGTTGTAATGGAAAATTTTTAATCGAAACTGCTTTGTTATTTTTATCTGAGTTGATTTATTTAGCCATCCTAATGGATAAGGTCTTGGATGATTTTCTGTCTCCAAACCCAAGTTCTTAACTAAATATTCAGATATTAAATTTGCCTATGTTCCATTGTCAAACATTGTATCTATATTTGTGTTCTTAGAAGTTATCCTTATGTTAAATAGTTCAACTCTTTTATCCTCATTTGAAGGATTTATGTTTGATGAAGATGCAATAGTATTCGAACTTGAACCAGTGTCATAAGTTTTACATGTCAAAACTATGGCAGTTATCCTCATTTCATCACCTAAATCGGAACCTAGATCTTGTTGGATTTCTGCAGTTGATTTCTTTTCATCCTTCTCTTTAAGGAAATTTTCGGGGCTTAAGTTTGGGATTAAGTTTCCAACACCTAGATTCATCATGACCGATTCTCTATCAATGAGAACAAGTAGGTATTTCCTTCTGAGCTGTCGCTGATTTATTTCTCTTCAAATTGTTCTTCCCTTTACTGCCATTGGAATCCTTGATTTCTAAATCTTTGGATGATTGTGGTGAAAACTTGAATGGTCTGCCACTTGATTCAACATGTATGGCTTGAACATACACTTCATCAAAATCATCAGGATTAAACATCAATAATGTATGTTGCAAATATGAATGTAATCTGCCTATGTATTTTAATAAAGTTTGATGTGTATCCAATGAAATACCAAGCGCCATTTCTTTCTTTATGAACACCTAAGTAAACTCCTAAACACTTTTCCCTTTACCTTGCCTCAAGTGCTGCCAATCAATAACAATTTGCTGCATGTATCCTAAATAATATAATTGTTTCCTAAGAGATTTTAAAAACTTAGAACATGAAGAGATGACTTTAACTTTTCACTTTACATCTATCTAAGTTTTACTTTCCCACCATATTAAATATGTTCCCCCCATTCTAAGTGTAGCTTACTGAATTTTCGTTTTACCGTAAAAAATGTTTTGAATACGACAATGCACTTCTAACTGCTTAATCCAGTTATCTAGCTTTTCAGGATTCATTTTGCCATCATAAATAGGTAACTCAAATTTTACATCAATTTTAAAAAGATATGTTTTCTTAGGTTTCTTTTCTGTTTCGGATTCTGAATTGGAAGAAGAAGAAGAAGAAGAAGATGATGATGGAGATGACGAAGGTGAAGGAGGCTTATCAGCCTTTCCTTTACCTTTGTCCTTCTTTGTTTTCTTTGAAGAAGAAGCTGCATCTCTCGCCTTCTTATCTTTGTAGAGTTTTCCCAACATTTGCTGCATACTCAAGAATGCTTGCTGAAACTATTCCTTGCTCATCTTAGTTTCATGGGTTTCACCTGTATCAGATCTTGGCATGGCCGAAATATGAACGAATCTTCACTTTACAAACTTTGGATCAAGCTCCTTGAGGATTCCTTCTCCATGTTGCGACTTTGACCTGGTTAACATACACTGAAAAAATTATACAAACACAACCTGCTCTGACACTAAATTATATGATCTGAAATGGTCATATATTAAACTGAAGTAGAATTGATTAATGCCAATAGTGAACCGAATGTTAACTTAAAGTGCTTTAACTGTGAGAATCAATTGAAAAGGGATGAATTGACGACAACATTAAAAAATAAGAAAGATGTAAATAGAAGTGAGAAACGACAAAAACACAACAATACCAGACAACAAGATTGATTACGGAGTTTGTCCCTGATGGAATACATCTCCGGGTCTGCTTTCAAGGCGCGCAAACATTTTATTAGGATTGAACCCGAGGAGGTCGATTACACAAAAAATTAACCAGAATGATTGTGCATGCAGGCACTTCTGATTACTATCACAAGAAATCTCTTTGAAATATCTTTCCAACGCCTGCCACGGTTCCCAATTCTGACTTCGGATGCTCCTATTACACTGAAAACAAAACAACCAATATCCTCCAGAATCTACATACAAATCTCAAAACCACTTTTTTCTCACTTCAACGAGCCAAACTAGATTTATAATGCTACAGATACACTCTAATTCCTTCATGCTAAGTTTAGGAGTAAATACCCTGAATTTAGGGTTCATATCCTTTGGTCTTGTCATTGAATGATACATAGTGATATGTTTAAATGGTGGTTTGTATTAAAATATCCCAAAACTCAACTTACAAACCCAAAAATACCATATAATAACCTAAATCCGTTAGCGGCTAGCTAACCGGGCAGAGGAAGCACTAACAGCGCATGTGAACATGTTTGCGGTAATCTCCAGGCCGGTGGTTTTGGTGACTCACCTGCTGATGGTTGGCTGTTGTGGCTAATCCGACAGTTTCGATGCTCACTTGCCACTACTAACCCTTCCTAACCGTGACTGTACGGTGAGATGCACTGTCACATGTCCATGATTTATAAAACCTCGCATGGTCAGGCTTTGCTACGATAACCTCGACATCTTATACTCTGTCCGCTCACATGGAAATGTTTACTCCACCGTGGTTCCAATGTGGCTAGGGACAAAGTTAACTTTTTGAATGTGTTTTAGTGTTTATTACATAGGTTTGCAATGTAAATATGGCCCGAAAGGGTTTTGTAGGTTAGGGTTAATGCATTTGATTTGTAATGCATAGTTTTTAGGTTCTAGGTTTTTGTTCCTTAGCTTTTTTTTAGGGCTAGGACTTAGGTTAAAGTGTTAGGGTTTTATGTGTTAGGTTTGTAACACAATGTATTAGGTGTTAGGTCTGAGATCTTTAGACATAGGTTCTAGGGTTTAGGTTTAGGACTCAACATTTAGAATAAGTTTATTACAATGTTGTAAAACCAGAAACCATCACCATGTCAGAAGAACCTAAGAAGACCATAATGACCATGAAGACCACATCAACCATTGATAACACTAGCGGAACTGAAAATCAACACAGATAAAGTGAACCATAAACATCATTGTCGAAGTTGAAGATACCGAACATTAAATGTTGACGACGAATACTGGCGAAGTTGATAAAGTTCAAGACCTCATTGACCATGATCATTTGAAGACCATTTCGATTTTGAACTACTGAAGACTCCACTCATGCTGGACTGACAAGATCCTCTTGGATCACTCTGATGTTATTTGCATAATGGACTATGGAATTTCGTCCTATAACACAAGGTATATGCTCTTACCAAAGGAATATTACTCAGTGCCGACAGTAGCAACTGCTGAACAAGGGAGTAATAAAACTTTTGAGACAACATATCAAGATGCTGCAAAATCTCATCTATAAAGAATTGTTTCTCATCCCAGACTTCTTCCTAACACTAATATGATTCAATATGTGGTTAAAAATGTGGACATCACAAAAATACAATACGTCACTTCTCACAGCAATATAATTAGTTCGTTCAACCTAAAATACCTCCAAGGTATGTATAAACTGTCTGACCCATGTCTTGTGTATATTCTTAGTTTGTGGATAGTTTCATGAAAGAGGAATGCAATAACAAGCAAAAGGAGCATCCTGGTTTGTTTACAAAATGGAGGAGAGACCCCAATAAACAAATAAGAGTTGTCATGCAAGTACTCTACACAATACTTAAATCCCCCTTTCTGATATGTTGCCTCTATGTTGCATAGATTATTTTCTTATCAAGATGTCTCACAATTCCCATTATATTGGGTACTTCTCATCCATAGGGATGTTGATGGATTTCCTTTCAATTGGACCCAAATGTTGTTTGATAATCTCAACAAACATATTCTCTCTATGCACACCAAACACACGTTGACCCATAATGCACCCTTTTATATGTTTTCCTTTGTAATGGATGTCATATGTTTCTCTTTGGATTTTCCATCAATGGTCTAGAAATGGACACTTGCTGACCCTCTACCCATTGACATTTATCATATTAAACTATGGGAAGAGAATTACTTTGGCCATTTTTACCAAATCTGCCATCTTTTCATAATTCCTATTTATCGAGTCATTTTCAGTTCTAAACCTCCATGAATGTCTACAACTGCTATGGATTCTTTATTAAGAATTGGATATTGGTTCTTAGAAGAACTTTTACTTATATAAGGGTTTGGGAAGTTATGGTACTCCACATGTTTTTCCTCTATTTGTTCTAGATAAACTCCCATGCAAAGAGGTTGCCTCCCAAACAGTAGGGATAGGGATAGCCCTTGAATTAAAGAAAGTTTCCAAGAGAGTTTAGCCTGAACTCCCTTTGAAAATTGGCATTTATACTTTGCATAACTTTATGCATGCTAAAAAAGAGTTAAAACCAATGTATGAGTTGAAATTGGCCACCATTCTTGTAAAATTGCATGATCCTACCAAGTTAATTGATAGAATAACTACCGATGCAAACATTAGGAGACATGTCCATGAGATTAATCGTTATGATGAAATGTTTTGCTTAGCCTCTTCTTATCTATCCATTTGCAATAAAGGCAAACAATTACCTCTAGATAACTATTAGAATTTTCTAGTATATAGGGACACAATAAGATCTCCCTTGCCACTAAATTTAATAAAATTTCTAGAAGAGGAAAGCATATTATTCAAGGTTGCATGTCCTTTAGCACAACAAGTTAATTCATAAGCAACTATGCATGTTCAAGTTCCTTCTCTTGAGTCTTAGGAGAAAACAACCTCGGAAAATTTAGAGATTAACAATATTATTAAGGATTGGAAAATGTTTGAAGAGATTAATTTAGAGCCTCTTAATCAAACAAAAGAAGTGATCATGCCTAAAACAAGTGTTAATAATTCAGTTGGAAAGCAATCAATTACTACCTCCCCTAACACCTCTAAGACTTCTCTTGTAAAACCAAGTGTTATCAAACGAAAGAAGTGATCATGCCTAAAACAAGTGTTAATAATTCAATTGGAAAGCAATCAATTACTACCTCCCCTAACACCTCTAAGACTTCTCTTGTAAAACCAAGTGTTATTTCTAAAACACCTATTAGTTCGTGGACTAGTGTGGAGACGATTGCAACATCTCATAATGCTATCATTCAGTTGGATTGGATGAAATATCACCTATATAGGTATTTTATAACCCATTTCACAAGGCCAATATGAAAAAGAGAAAAAATAAGAGAAAGGTGGTTGAGACACAGTTCTTGACTACAACTGCTTCTTTACCAACAACTCCCACGAAGGTAGTTTCGGAAGGCACATCAACAACACCTGATGAGGAATTTGAAGAATTGGCCCAATAGGAAGGCCTTATGATTTTTCTAGTATGGAAAAAGAAACAAAATTTAGGGAATTTATCAAGTAAAAGTATGAAAGGATACATCACCCAGAACAAGAATTTTCATAGACCGACGCTCAAATGCAAGCTCAAGTTTCCCTAGTCAGAAGCTAATATGAGTCTAAACTTAAGAAAAAGGATGACAAGGTAAATGAATGACAAGATTAGTTAAAGTAGGTAGAAGAAAATGTTTTAGATCTTGTTAAATTTAACGTGAAGCTCTTAACTTGAATTAGTATCTTTAGAATCAGAAACGACTTTTCTGTAGCCAATTAGATAAAATAAAGGCTAAGAAAAAGTTGGTTAATTATTTTCTTCATGATTTGATTGATATAGAGAATTATTATGATGAAACCAAACACAAGAACAATGACCTTTTGACATGGAAAGAGGATCTCAAAAGGTTCTTACAAACTTACCTAGAATCAATAAGTGCATGAAGTCTAAATTTCTTCATGTTTGGAAGACCAATATACACTTGGTTAAGGAATTGGTAGGGGATGCTGAGAGACTGTCTAACTCTGTGGTCCAATCTATCTATCAGTATTTAAAAGAAGAAAAATTGTTACCAATTGATTAAGAGGAAACTATCCTAGAGGCAAAAGTATTAAAACCAAGATGTAAGAATGATAGGACAAAGTTTCGTGAAAGGATTGAACAATTGTCAAAGGTAAATTTTGGGTTGACATGGGAATTCCTCATCTAACCTCATATTTCACTTCAAGTAGATAAGGCTATCAATAAATATGCTACTTAATTATTTCCAGCCTTAAAAGCTTACTAAAATAGTTGTCAAGTGAGCATTAGACCTCACTCACCACTCAAGTTGGCTTATATTCTAAAAGTATATGTTATGAAACCAGCTCAAGAAAATATAGAAAATATAGATCAACACCTTAGAATTTAGCCTCTCTATATATAGGAGTCTAAGGAGTCACAATATAACCCAGCCGACCTAACAATAATAATATAAAGCCACAAAAATAACAATAGAGGGATTCTATGGGGCACAATAATAAAAATATGGGGATAATAGGAGCACAACAATATTAATAAGGGGTACCATTACAATAGTAATGGGGGTAATCACTAGTATTATAGGGACCCAACATGCCCCTCTCCTTCAAAAAAGTGTTGTCCTCAATGCTTGAGTAGTTCTGGATACTTCTGTATAAAATTCTCATCCTCCCATGTGGAATCTTCAACGGATAAGTTCTTCCACTTGATAAGATGCTCCGAAATTGATCGATTTCGTAGCTGTCGAGTTCTTGATTTGAAGACAGAGTTAACAATATATCAACAATGGAAAGCAACCATTGGCTCTTCATCAACAACTATTCCTCTGAGTTTAAAAAGTTATTTTTAGTTTAAAAAATTGTAATAAAATTTATATTTTTCTTAAGTTTGTTTTAGCTTTAATTGAGAGAATTTTGGAGATATAACTATTCTGCTATTTTTATTGAAAACTATTTAAACAACTCCCAATGCTAAGGGTTTTAAATTTTTGAAACAAAATTCCTAGTTGCACATTTGTACGAGTTTCTTTTCTAATATATGTTGAACTGCTTTTGATTTTGTTAGGGCTTGGATCTACCTCAGGCTGAAGGAAGGCAGGTCTAGGGTAACATCAAACCATGCTTAACTTGGTAGCTTTCCCTACCAGGCCGGGAGAGGGCTCTCTCCTTGTAAATCTCAATTAGGATATTGGCAATTAGGGCTTGAGATGACTGAATTTAATGTAGATTTTAGGCTAGGTATAGTAGCTCAGGGTTTTTGGTTTGATTTTTAGGTTTTGGTTGCTGGATCAATTGGAGAAGGCAGATTGGGTCCGAGAAATCAACTCAGGGATATAGTCATGTTTTGTGGGGCGAGGTAGACAAGCATTTATGTACTAGAAATGGATTAATATGGTAGATTAAGACAGCTAAGGAGTTGAGGAGGGCATAAAGAAACTATGAATCCTCTTCAAACAATTGAAAACATTGAAAACCAAATGCATACCCAAGACAAAGCACAACAGTGTATTTTGTCCATTCACCTTGATTCATTTAGTTTTAGGAGAGAAATATGGATTTGGATAGATATAAAACATAAGAAAAACTCATTAAAAAGAAGAAACAATACATAAACTCACTGTCACAAGAATCCCACAAAAATAGCTGTGAAACCTTGTTTTAATCCTTGCCAAACAATGGATACAAATGTTCAATGAGTGCCACCACTTCCACCAAAGTACAACCTTTACAAATGAATGAGAAAAGAAATCATATAGACCTCAAAACCATCTAATCTATCCATCAAGGGTCGAATCCATGAGTCAAGGAACTGTTTCAACAACATCTAAACTAGGAACAAGAAAATAGGCAGTGGAACAACTTGCCTCTAAAACTAAGGAAATTGATGCATTCAGTTTAAAATCACCTTTGCTTTGATGTATCTACCCCATCAAGTGCTTTACATCAACATTTACATTATATTACATCATTTACCATGCAAAATTTACCAAGAAAAGAAGAAAAAGTCAACTGTTGAAGAGACTAGGCGAAATTTGACTTTTAGGCAAAATTGACAAAATTTGCCTGATGCATAGCGCCCTAAGCCTGATGCACAGCTCCGCTTCAAGGCTACTTTTGGAGGCCTTCCACTCATCACAATCAAGCCCAAGATAGCTTGTTGGAAAGACCTACTTGTCTAGTTTCTAGAACACCTTGAATTTTTTTATTTGGAGGTCATTTGTTGCCTCAAAAGTGGATTCTCCCAAGACTGGTTCCTGTGTGTCCAAAAAGTGGCAGACAAGGCATTTTTTGGGCCTTTTTTGCCCTTTTTGTGGCCTAGATCTTCTCCAAAATTGATGAAACTTTCTGGGTTTGATTATTTTTTGATGCTGAATCCAAATCTATAAGCCAATTGTCAAGAGGATGCACCAATTCAATGCCCAGTGCCACCGAAATTTTCTGTGTTTATAATTCAAAAATTGGAAAATGACAAAATTCTCTCAAAATTTGCCCAATTTTGGCTCAAAGCTACATCATGGGTTACTTTGTGGGGCTAAAGTCACATCAGCCAAAATTTTGAGCTTTTTATCCTTGTTTTTTCCTTTTAAGGCCCTCCTTAATCTTGCCTTAAGGTGCTTGATCCTCTTGTTGCATACTCTATTTTGGGTCAAATAATGATGTGCCATATGCCTTAGCATCTTATTATCTCTATTTGTTTTCTTTAGAAGCCCCTCATGGTGAATATTAACTCTTTCAAGCCATATTTATCTATCATTCTCCACTTCTTGTTCAATAGGAGTCAAGGGAACCAAATTAACTTTTTAGCATCTCTAATTCCATTTGGCTTTGTTTACCCTCTAACTACTTATTCTCCTACTAATTGATAATATATCTAGCTCTAGCCAAATTATCATTTGACATGTGAATATGAGCCTCTTTCCCTTTCAAAAGCATACTTTGATCTAATGATGGGCTTTCAAGATCAATTACCTGAGTGTGATGAGGTGGCACATCATCATCATGCTCCTCAAGCTGAAACTCCCTCTCAACGTCATCATCAAGCTTTTCTCCTGGGACCTTTCCTTTCCCTTTGTCTACCTGCTGCAAATTCCTTTCCCTAGAGTTGTCACTTAGGGTGTCCTCAAAATCAGGGTCATTGTCTCTTTCCATGCTTGTCCCTATGGGATGATGTGGTGATGATATGGTGAATGGTGGATCATAGATGGGGGAAAACATGAGTATGAAGAGATTTGTGAAAGGAACAATAGTGATGAGGTGAGGTAGGTGTTGGAAATAATACTGAGAGGGGGGGGGGGAATCAGTATTATATCACATTAATAAAACTTTTTCATTTCCATAACTAGATTCATATATGCTACTTCCACAACTTCTTATGATTAAGTTAATTGTTCTTCAATGAGTGCATTAGAACATTATCAACCATATTATCAGTTAACAAATGCAGTAACATAGAATAGATCATCACACATAAGGCACACACATGAACACCATGATATAAGGTGGAAACCCAATGCGGGAGAAAACCACCTGCTGCAAGTCATCTCAATCTTCTTCTTAATAAGAAAATCCTTTTAAAATATTT
>APFE030581081.1:0-18312 GCA_000404065.3 Pinus taeda
ATCACCATCATTCAATCAACAAATCCCTTGTAGGTTGGGGGAAAGGGGGCTAGAGTTGCGAGACATAAAATTTAAACATCGATAAATCTGGCATGTTATCCATAACTATAATATCTTGATTGGATGTTTGACATACTAATATGATTTAACTTAAATCAATTTCTTCTAAGAGTTGGATTTCGCACTCCTATTGTGTATTGATAATATTATACATAACAACCCCATGTTTGACCTATTCATGATCTCTAATTGGTTTTGCAAATTATTTTAAGGTTGAATCAAGTTAATATGGAAATTTACAAAAAAAATGAATGTTGTTGGAGGCCTTGTAATAGAATACTTCCAAATTTAATGAAATATGTGTTATAAGTAAGAAAATGATCTCCATAAAAAACACAATGTAACAAAAAGTAAGAGCAAAATATGAATTTCAAAATATAAAAGTGGTTCTATCTAGAGACACATTGTGTAGAAAGAGTAATGACATAAGTCACACAGAAGAAATACATGAGAGCACTACTATGAGGGGTATGAATTTGAGACTACAATCTGAATAGGCTCCTTTGAGACTTCTTGAGCAGTTCCTACCATAGGGGGGATACCAAGGTACTGCTCTATATAGTCCAAAGTGCAGTACAACACTCTTATGTGATAATGAAGGAAGTTTAATGAATTTAGGACATCCTCTTTGTGATCCTATTTGTCCACCAACATTCACCACAATAGAAATTTAATCTTCTCATACAAGTCGATCATTTTCATGTAATGGTTATAATGTCCCATGATGTTCCCTTTATTAGGGATTCATTCAACCCATTTTACCAATACCTTAGCGTCTATGAGTTTGGTTCTATGTGTGAATGCCTCTCCCTCAAATTTTAGGATTTATTTCTGAGTATCGCATGACATTAGTTCCTAGTATCATCCATTAAAGTCCTATAAATGATGATGAATTTAAGTGTGCCCCCTTTGGGATTTCTTTTCATAGTGTTCTTCCCCCTCAAAATTGTGTCCACTAAAGTGGCAGTGAAGCAAGGGATAGATTTCCGACAGTCTAAAAGAAGGGGAGAAGATAACAATTTATCTCTAAATTATCAAGAGGCTAGAACCCCATCAAAATATCAATGTTTATCTATTCTAGATAAGGGATAATGCATACAAGATTCTAGACAAGCACACTTAGCTGAGGATGTTGTCTTGATTCTCTAAATCCACTTCCTCCAGAAAACATAGTACCCTCAAGAAGCACACTTTCCATGAATTCCCCCAAGCAATAAAGATTTAACAATTATACGAGTGAGGTAAAAATGAACATAACTAGATGACCATAGGTGGTAGGGGATGCAACAACATATCCATTAACTATGGATTGACAATCCATCATAAAAAGTAGGGTAAACAAAGGTGTTTTTGAATTCTCACAAAAGCCATGCCCCAATACTTCTCAATAAAATATCCCTCCCTTTACCACTAAAATTATACATACAACTAAATCCAGGAGGAGGAAAACTCAAATCAAAGTTTGAATAAGTTGGCACAATAATAAAATGGACATATCAGAGTAACCACCATTCCCTCCAGTTCTTCTACAAAACCCAAAAAGGAGTCTTACAATAATTATTCAGAGAGTGGGGCCAATTCACTTTCTAGGAAAAAATCAATAAACCCAAATTCAAGTAGATGAGTAACATTTGGAAACTATAAACATAAGGAATGAGATTCCTACAAGGGTTTGAGACTTCACTATTTGTTGTGAGTATCAAAACAATAGACTAGAGATCAAAGCCTTCTCACATCTCGAAATAATAATAATACTATATCATTTTCTTACATGCTACATGTTCTAGAAGACTTACTAGTAAAAAGCCATAATATACCAAAACTATAATCTCGTAATGATAGAATTTTACCCGGAAGTTAATGCTTTTACACACAATTCGAAGTAAACTATCACCATGTAGAATAACGACACATTTGGATTTCCTCAATTGACACAATAATTAAATGATTATAGAAATTGAATCATTGTTCCCTCCAGCTCTTCTAGAAAATCATAAAGCGGGCCTTACAATAAGTCTTCACCAAGTAAGGCCACTTCACTTTCGAAGTCAAAATCAATAAGCCAAAACTCAAGTAGACATAAAGAAATTTAAAGCTATAAACAAAAGGACTGAGATGACCACAAAGATTTGAAACTTCAATGTCAATATCAAAATAACAGATTAGAGACTACAGCCTCCTCAAATTTCCCAACAAGAACAACACTATTTCCTTTGCTCACATGTTATAGGTGATATTAGACTTTCTAATTAAAAACCATAATATACTTAACCCAAAATAAAGAAATTATAGAAAGTTACCAATAAAATGATGCTTTTCCACACCAATGCAAGTAAAATCTACCCCTCCATACTAAAGAACCCATTGGCCAACCTTTATCCTAATGTGAATGTGGCACAAATAAATGTTATTCTACTTTCGTTGCATAAGGAATAACAAGTTCGTTTCCTCCCACCACCACTAGATTCAGTAAGCTAGCAACTCACAAACCACAAGAACAAATACTTTTCATGAAGGATGTCAGGGAGTGGTCTTGTATCAACATCTTCCATATGAATAGAAAACTCAAAAAACTCACATAATTCCCATCACAACTATTCTTCTTCATTATGTTCAATCATTTTAAGGCTTGTTAATGAAATGGTTTTGTAGACATCAACAATCATTAAGCATGTTGGGGACAAGCTTCCACATCCACGGGTTCTTCTTCTATGTTTGGAGGCTATACCCCTCACCTTCCTGACCCATTTATATTGAGATTCACCCCATTCGAGGATTGCTAAAATATTGTTATAGCTCAACTTCTAAATTAGTTTGGTTCTGAGATAAATATTAAATCGCATTAGCTTACCATTTAATTTATTCTAATCCAATGATTTATTCTAGTTTCCAAATTGGGAAAATCCTCATTGATAATTGTTAGGTCCCTATAATACTAGTGATTGCCCCATTAATTTTGTCATTGCATCCCTTATTGTCATTTTTGTGGCCCTATTATCCCCATATTGTTATTATTATGCACCCCAAAAGCCCACTATTGTTATTTACGTGGCCTTATATTATTATGGTTAGGTCTACTTGGGTTATATTGTGACCCCTTAGACTCCTATATATAGAAAGGAGGTTTTGTCATTTGGATCATCGAAGAATTGTTCATTTGTGTAAGTAAGGGAGGTTTCCCCTCAAAGAGGTTGAACTATAAGGTGTTGATCTATCTTTTCTATCATTTTGTGAGCTCGTTTCATAACATTTGGTATTAGAGCTGTGGATTCTAGGGTTTCACTGCTCCAAACAGGTCATCGTGGAATTTTCTCTATAACTTTTTTCTGCAACATTTCAGATCCTAAAACAGCAACGCTTTTGGGTTGAAATCATTCTAAACAGGTGACCTGGGGAAAATAGTCATAACTTTTGTTTTGAGTATCGGATTGAAATTTTGTAAGAAGTTACAAAAATAGAATGGAATGTAGTTTCCTATGTATATTTTTCATATCCTAAGGTCAAAACAGTGACACGTGGAACTTCATACAAGTTCTCTCTTCTGAAAAGGTATATAATCAAGTCATCTTGAGAGATTGTGCATAACTCTTTCTTGGAGAATCAAAATTTGATTAGACTAGTGGCATTAGAAAGAGGACACTGAGTGCTACTACAGATCACAATTTTAGAACTGGAAGATCTGAAATTACATAGATACATCAGATTTAATATCGAGTGCCTACAAAGTGAAAAAATGTGTGTATTTTGTTTAAATATTTGCATAAGCATGGTTTGAAAAATTAGTTTGAAGGAATTCAAAGGGCATAATGAAGCATTATTATTGGTAATTGATGCACCAAAGAAAGGAAATGGAAACACCTAGTAAACAACCTAAAAGCTCTAGCATGACTCATGAAGAAGAGGAAGAAATGTTACATGATATATCAAAATTATGAGACCAAGTGCAACAAATGTCACTCTCACAAAAGCTAACAGAAGCTAAGTTAAATGGCATGGAATCTAAGATAAATGGCATGGAAGCTAAGATGAATGGCATGGAAGCTAAGATGAATGGCATGGAAACTAATATGGATAGCATGGAAGCTAAGATGGATGACATGGAAGCTAAGATGGATGACATGGAAGCTAATATGGTAGCTAAGATAGATGGTAAGAAAACATTGTTACTAGAAAGGATTCCTAATGGAAAAAAGATAGGAGAGGAAACTCATAATGAGAACAAGAGGAATGTTAATCATGATTTGAAGAATACAACATGGAATATTTGAAGAAAGACATTGAAGGATTGAAGGAAGGTTTGACAAACTTGCTACAAGAAAGGCTTCTTAATGGCGAAAATGTTGTAGAGGAAACTCATGATGAGAATAAAAGAAATGTTAATCATGATTTCATAGACTCTAACATTGGAACAAAGACCCACCATGTTCCAAAGATCAATATGAGGAAGTTTGATGACAAGGATCCCGTAACATGGATACTACAGATGGAGCAATTTTTCGATCTCCATAATGTGCAAAACACACAAAAGGTACACATTGCAACTTTATATTTGGAACCAAACTAGTTTGTATGGTATCAATGGCTTTTCTCTCGTAAACAAATTGTGACTTGGGCAATTTTTACATAATAAATGACAACAAATTATGAGGATACAAAACACAACACTTTTTTAGCCAATTGATAAACCTCAAACAAAAGGGTTCAATGAGGGAGCACATTGAGGACTTCCAAAAATTGAATATAAGGGTAAAACAATATTCCAGAGGAGCATAGGATTGATATGTTCATATGAAATTTAAAGGATAACATCCAACATGAGGTTTTCCTTTGGGAACCTGACTCATTGGAGAAGGCATTCAGGTTGGCAAGAAAAATGGAAAGCAAACTTATGGCAACAAGGAAGCCTACCACTCACAACTATAAGGATGGAAGTGTTGTTCCCCCCAACCATCCACAACCTACAATATTGACACCCCAACAATTGGAAGAAAAGAAAACAAAAGGGCTTTGTTATAGTTGTGATAGCAAATACACTAAAGGTCATAAGTGTGCTGAGAAGAAATTATTTTACATAGATTGTGAAGAGGAGGAAGTAAAGGAACAAGAAACACCAAAAGAAGAGGATATACACTAGGTACAAACCCTAGAGAAGGAAGAAATGAATCCAACCATATCTTGTAATGCATTGGCTGGAATTACCACTCCTCAAACTATCAATATAGAAGGACATATCAAGAAGAAAAAGGTAATACTGTTGACTGATTCGGGAAGTACCCATAATTTTATTCATTGTAAGATAGCCAAGGAATCGAATTACTTCTTATATCCAACACCAAAGTGTCAAGTGATGGTTGCAAGTGGAGGAACCATAAATTGCTTTAGAAAGTGCCATAATATCAAACTATCCATGGGAGAATATGTATTGAATATCCCCATGATTTCCATTCCAATGGGTGGTGCTGATGTTGTACTAGGAGTCTGATGGCTACAATCCTTAGGTACAATAGATTTTAATTTTCAAGAAATTTTCATGAAATTTTCTTCAGAAGGAAAGGAAATTGAATTAAGAGGTATCGCAGGGAAACTAGGAAAGATAATCAGCTCTAATGGAATGACAAAGATTCTAAGGAAAGAACAACGAGGCGTAATTGCACAATTATGTTCGCTAGAGGTTCCCACATCAAAATCATCTATTTCTCCAGATCTCCAAAAAATCTTGGACAATCATTCCAAGTTATTTGAGACTTCTGAAGGTCTCCCACCTATTCATGATAAGGATCATGCTATTCATTTGATTCCAAGAAGTGTTCCTCTGAACATCAGACCTTACAAATATCCCTATGCCCAAAAAAGTGAAATTGAACGTATCGTTGCAGAAGTGCTAAAGGCTGGTATAATTCAACCTAGTCAAAGTTGTTTCTCTGCTCCAATAGTATTGGTGCACAAGAAGGATGGATCATGGCACATGTCTCTAAATTATAGGGAGCTCAACAAACTCACTATTAAAGATAAATTTCCTATTCCTGTCATTAATGTACTATTGGATGAATTGCGTGGATCGATTTACTTCACCAAGTTGGAACTTTGTTCAGGATAACATCAAATCATAATGAAGACTGAAGACATTCCAAAAACAACATTTAGAACTCATGAGGGTCATTATGAATTTTTGGTCATGCCTTTTGGCCTTACCAATGCACCTTCTACATTTCAAGGTTTGATGAATTACATTTTCAAATGCTTCCTTAGAAAATTTGTGTTAGTATTTTTTGATGATATACTAATCTATGGCAAGTCTTGGAAGGATCATGTTCAACACGTTGACAAGGTGCTCAACCTATTGAAGAAGAAACAATTACATGCAAAAAGTTCCAAATGTTTCTTTGGAGTTCAAGAGGTGGAATATGTGGGTCATATTGTATCTCATGAAGGTGTTAAGGTAGACCCCAGCAAAATTAAAGCCATTAAGGAATGGAAAATCCCTACATCCTTAAAGCATCTACGAGAATTTCTCAGGTTAACAGGGTATTACGTAAGCTTTTTAAGAATTATGGGAGAATAGCAGCACCTCTAACAATATTATTAAAGAAAGATTCATTTTTATGGACTCCAGAAGCAACAAAGGCCTTTGAACATCTTAAAGAGGCAATGTGCCAAGCACTGGTCTTAGCTATGCTAGACTTCACAAAAACTTTATTGTGGAATGTGATGCCTCAGGAAATGGAATTGTTGTTGTTTTAATGCAAGAAGAAAGACCCGTTGCTTTCGAAAGTCGTCCAATCAAAGGAAAGTATTTACACAAAGCTATTTACAAGAAGAGAGTTTTGGCAATACTACATGCACTTAAGAAATGGCGACCATACCTAATGGGAAGACACTTCAAGGTAACAACGGATCATGATAGTCTTAAATAAATTTTAGAACAAATATTATCTTTAGAAGAGCAGCAAAAATGGGTCACAAATATGTTGGGTTATGACTTTGAAATCATCTATAAAAAATGGAAGCAAAATGTTGTGGCAGATGCACTCTCAAGAAAGGATGAGGATGTGAAAGCATCGCTTTGTGCCATATCTATTATCCAACCAAATTGGATAAATGAGGCAAGAGATGAATGGAAGAATGACGAAGAAGTGGGGGCACTCATTCAAAAGTTACAACAAGATCTCAGTGCATCTGATACATTTAGCTGGAAAAATGCTTCAATATGGTACAAAGATCATTTATACCCATGTAATAATTTCCAACTCAAACAAAATATTCTTATGGAATTGCATGGCTCTCCCTTAGGAGGGCACTTTGGATTTTTAAAGACCTACCACGGGGTTAAGAAGGAATTTTTTTGGGATGGCCTTAAATCTGATATTCAAAAGTTTGTGGCAGAATGTTTGGTTTTCCAACAAAATAAAGTTGAAACAATTAAGACCTCAGGTCTACTACAACCTTTATCCATTCCAATTGAACGTTGGGAGGAGGTTTCAATGGATTTTATCACAGGTTTACCCAAATCCGAAGGGAAGAGTGTCATCATGGTGGTAGTTGACAGACTTACCAAGTATGCACACTTTTGTGCATTATCTCATATATTTAAAGCCAGTACAATTTCTATTGCATTTATGGAAACAATCGAAAAGCTACATGGAAACCCAAAGATTATTGTAAGAAACAGAGATCCCATCTTCAGTGGAAATTTATGGACATAATTATTTTCTTGTCTTGGTACTCAGTTAGCTCATAGTCATCTTATCATCCTCAATTTGATGGCCAAACCGAGATAGTAAACAAATGTTTGGAAGGATATCTTCATTGCTTTGTATCTGATAAACAAACACATTGGATCAAATGGTTGCCTCTCGTTGAATCATGGTATAGCACTTCCTTCCATACTTCAACAAAAATGACCCCATTTATGGAACTTTATGGATATCACCCACCATCCATCACATCATATTTAAGAGAATATTCTAAGGTTCAAGTAGTGGAAGATCACATCGAGAATCAACAACAAGTTCTCCAACTCTTAAAGGATAACCTCACCTTGGCGCAGAATAGAATGAAACAGCAGGTAGATCAACATCGCAGTGAGAGAAGTTTTGATGTAGGTGATTAGGTATTCCTACAGCTATAACCATATAAACAAATGTTCCTCAAGCAAGCTAAGAAGGATAATAAATTTTCACCAAAGTATTATGGTCCATACAAGGTGTTGCAAAAGATAGGTACAATGGCATACAAATTGGAGCTTCCTGCAGCTTCCTAAGTGCACCCAGTTTTCCGTGTTTCATGTTTAAAGAAGGTTATAGATGACAAGATCCCAGTTCAAACAATATTTTCAAAACTTGACGAGGAAGGAAAGATCATATTGGAACCTGAAGCAGTTAAAGAAACAAGAACTCGATAGCTATGAAATCGATCAATTTTAGAGTATCTCATCAAGTGGAAGAACTTGCCCGTTGAAGGTTCCACATGGGAGGATGAGAATTTTTTACAAAATCATCCAAAACTACTCAAGAATTGAGGACAACAATTTTTTGAAGGAGAGGGGCATGTTAGGTCCGTATAATACTAATGATTACCCCATTACTTTTATCATTGTTGTGGCCCTATTGTCCCCATATTGTTATTATTGTGCACCCCAGAAGCCCACTATTGTTATTTATGTGGCCTTATATTATTATGGTTAGGTCGGCTTGGGTTATATTGTGACCCCTTAGACTCTTATATATAGAAAGGAGGTTTTGTCATTTGGATCATTGAAGAATTGTTCATTTGTGTAATGTAAAGGAGGTTGCCCCCTTGAAGAGGCTGAATTATAAGGCATTGACCTATCTTTTCTATCTTTTTGTGAGTTGGTCTCATAGCAATAATTGATGTGAGTGTTTCTTGTCTAATCCCAATTCTCAAATTGGCCCCTTTCACTATGAAAACCAATTTTGTAAATTAGGTAAGGATTTAATTTGACGGAATGCTTGATTTACTTTATGGAATAAGCATGCATATTGATTTCAGTTAATTAGAATGTGTGTGCATTTAAAGATGTGCAAGGAGGAAGAAAAGGAATCCTCCTTTGGTTAAGTGGAATATTCTTCTTAAAAAATATCTAAACGGTTAGGAAATGCATTAGAATAATAAAGAGAGGACTTTAAATAGTAAATAAAAAAGTAACCAAACAACCAATAATGGAAATTGGATTATGAATAAATAAATTATAACAGACAAAGAAACTGAACCTCACATGATAGAAAAATATAGTGGGATGGAGAAACACAACACCTATCAAAAGGGGAATGAATATCCACCAAAAGGTACCAAATTGTTGAATCTCCTCTTTTTCTAATTTAGAAATAAACTAAATATAATAAATAAAAGGAATTTTTGTTGCTAAATTTTTGGTAACATATGAAATAAAAATAACAATTAGAAGTAATTATTGCTCAATCTATTTGCAACAAATTTTGATTCTATAACCTATTGCTCAATCTATTGGCAACAAATTTTGATTCTACAACCTAGATGTGTTGAATATATTTTACTATATTATTAGCTTCGGGACTATTGTAAGGATGTCTTTTTAGGAGGTAGACTACTATCATATACATGTAATGCATCTTGCTCTTGTCTTTTCCTTAAATTTTTTTAATAGACAAAGCATAACACTAGTTTGTCATTTTTGAAAATTTTATTGTATGAATTGGTTTAACTTACATTTTTATATTTCTTTGCAAGGAAGTTTTCTAATGAGGATAAAGTAGTGATATATATGGTGATATGTCTAATTCTTTTGTTGTATTGGCTTATTAAGGGAATAAATATACATTTTACATATGAGAGTAGTTTCATTTCATTTATTACATCTCATAAAACCCTAAACTATGGATTGGGTTATGACAAGTAAATCTTGAAATTATATTAATTGGGATATAGCCAAATATGGATAAGTTCTGTATGCCAAATGGTTAACATTCTAATTGGGTCTTCTCTCCAAGGAAAAATCTTTTGAATTTCCCTTTAAACTCCTCATTGAATGAAGTTCTATGGTTTCTTAACATGCTTACAAAAAAAAAAGAGTATACTTTCTCATTATTACTTTAACTAGTTGTATTAATTATTAACCCATTTTAAATTTAAGTTATACTTTATCATCATTAACCTATTTAATTTTACCTAATCCTAATTAAAACATATTAAATTGATCATTGTACAAGAAATGGAATGAATTTTATTCACAAAAAAATTGATGAATCTAGTATTGATAGCTTACAAGACAACAATAATAGCAACTTCCAACTTTCCAAGGTTTGATACATCTACAAACACTCCCACCAATTATCAATAATTTGGTAGTTTCATACTAGTGGGAAGCTTACTATTCAAGTCTCATCAAAATAAGACAACATCAATTAATTAATCAACATTTACAATATTTATCACCTTTGGTTTTGAACTTAGAATTGCAATGAGGAAACATATTTTCTTCACCGCTAGTTTCCATAAAGTTTTCACATGAAATAAATTATTATTTATTTATTTTTAACCATGGAAACTTTGTAAATATTTGGAGTAATTTGGACAAGGCCCACGATCAAACCTTCCTATTTCTACTATAACACCAAAATCATATTAGAGAACCTTTTATCTATATATCTCAATAAATTATGAGTTATCAAGCACCAAGGGGTCTTAACCCAACCAAAGTGGATTTTGTCTACACGGATGTGTACATTTCTAGCCTTATCACAAGGGGCCAATATGTCTCTTTATGGGATTTTAATTAGGTGGAGAGGACATCAAATGTCTCCTTATTTTTAACAATGGTAACACTCTAAATATTTGGAATAATATGGACATGACATAGGAACAAATCTTATTGTCACCCCTATAACCCTAATAGTATATCAAAGAATCTACAATCTAGACATACTAATAACTAATGACTTAACAAGAGCCAAAAGGTCCCAACCCCAGCAAACTGGATTGTGTCTCATAGGGTGCATACTTTTCTAGCCTTATCATGGCAGGCCAACACCCATGAGACTCGATCATCCATTATTACCTGAGACCCCATAACCTAGTTATGACAATAGTTTATGACTTATAAAGATACAAAATTTCACATGGATAGGGTTGCCTATTCTTTGAGCTCCATCACAACGGGCCAAACATGTCCATTATAATTGAACTCGAGTGGATGGAAGAACAAATCATGGAACCAACCACTAAAGCTACCACCGACCAAACATGAAGCCACTCTTATTTAAGAAACACTAAATTTATGAAAATTTGATAGTTCCATTAAGAAAAACAAAATAATTATTAATTCTCGATCCCTTCTAAATTTAATGCGTATTTAATTTTTTCATACAAAAGAAAATCTTTAATAAAAAATATACATTGTGAGGAACCTAGAGAATTTTGTCCAGGTTGTATCAAACCACTTCAACGATGGAAAATTATATCTAAAAACTACTTGCAAAAACAAAAACTAGTTCATGTCCTAAAATAGGGTGAACATAATCTTAAATTATATCTAAAAATTACTTGCAAAAACAAAAAACTAGTTCATGTTCTACATTAGGGTGACCATAATCTTAAAGGCTTGATCATCCAAGCATTTTTTGATCTCCAAATTCGCAATTTTGTGATCTCCAAACTCCCTATCATGATTCATAAAGCTTCCTTAAACATATTATCAAAAGAGCTATTTAATTTTCTGTATATGTGATTTGTGTCATGTCATTCCCAATTTGTTGTTTTGTGATCTTTAAAGTCCCTATCATGATTCATAAAGCTTCCTTAGACGTATGATCAAAAAACCTATTTAATTTTTTGTATGTTTGATTTGCGTCATGTCATTCCCAATTTGATGTTTCTTTCTAAATTTCCTCTAAAATAGCCTCTAAGGAAGGAGCCATCACTTCTACCTTTCTATTTTCCTAGTCTAAGACTAATTTACAATCTCCAAAATATTGCAATTTCTTGATGTTATAGAAATTACATAAATGTAAGAGAGCTCATAGAGTTGCAAACATAGCTCTAGAGTTTGTTCCTCTATTAGGAGAAAAGCATATATATGATAAAAGTGATATTTATTGATATAAAGTGTAGCACCAACACCACATGTAGGATGTTTCCATTGGGTGGCGCCATCATAGAAAACCAATGGAATTTCATCCATTAATTTTTGCATAATGGGTAGGAGTTGTCTTTAGTGTGAATTTTTGGAGTTCTAGGGCATGAATCCTGTGGAAATGTTTTCGTAAAATCTTGATTTGTGTTATTTAAACTTGTTTTTTTTACTCTATACATGGATTCAACACCCTCAAAAACCCTAGGGAACATCTATAGTTTGTTTCTTATTTTTTTCTATTAATTTTGAAAAAGAACTAGTAATAGATATAGTTTGTTTCTTATTTCATGTATTAACCTTGAAAAGTTTAACCCTGGAATCTATTTTAGTGGTGATGAATTTCTCCTAGAAAATAACACATCTCTCCTAGAAAATAGCACAATTATGTGCCTACTATACAAAGTGTACAAAATCTGAAAGGAAGAAATAATCCACTCATGAATGCTTATTACTTTTATATCTATTTATTTTTACTTGATTTTATATTTTTCTTTTATAATGAATTATGTAATGTTAAAAATGAGAATTTTTTATAGAAAAATTGATTTATGGAAAATTTAAATATGGAAATTTCATTTTATACTTTCAACCGAGTATAAAGATCCATATCTTAAGAACTTTTAACAAAAGAGTCAATCACAATGAAACATTATCTTCTGAAGAAAAAAAGGAATTCACAAGCATGGTTTGATTTAGTCCATTTACTTTTAATTTAAATTATAATATTATGGAAAATAATTGGTAACATTTGTTATAGTAAAAAATCTATTTTCTCTTAAAAATTATTGTTTTCTCTCTATAATAATATATTAAATAATTATGGCACACAATTCCATATTATTTAAGAAATATTGAAATACTTAAAATGACTGATTAAATAAAATTACCAACATAAAATTAAAATTTTGACTAATTAATTGTATCCAAACTTATGAGTTCTTGCATTTTTACTTTAAAATGGGGTTGTTTTTAGTGGGACTTTTTAGACTTTCCATGATTTCCTTGGAAAAAATTGAGGTGAAATCTTGATTTAAACTTGTTTTTTTGAATGTATATATGGATTAAGCACCTTGAAAAACCCCTACGGAACAAGGGTTACCCATCAAACTTGAGATTTCAATAAATTACTCCCTTACTTTAGAGAAATTAGATAGAAAAAACCTAAAAAAAACTTCGAAAAAAATCACACTAAAAACAACTCGCTTTAAAAATACTTTTCAATTATAAATTTTCTTTTATTTTGATTATTAAATTATAATTTATTAAATTAAATAACATAATCAAAATTGTGTATAATAATAAAACTAACTATTAATAAATTCACATTAATTTTTATGTTTTAAAATAATTTTATTATTCAAAACTCAAGAAATCAAATTAAATTATTAGATTTGTAAATTAAGTTTTACATTTATTTATTATTATTTAATTGTTTAATCAACACTCTACAGAACCCTCGGACCTTTACTCCTTTAAATTTATTTATGGTCCAAATCAGGTTAAAAATTAACCAAAAAAAAAAATAGATTATTACATTTCGGACGTTCACTCCTTTAAATTTATTTATGGTCCAAATTAGTGTCAAAATTAACAAAAACAAATTATTACATTTAAAATAGACTAATAACCTAACATATATCACTATCTTTGAAAAAAAAAAAAATTAAGTTGTATTTAATTATTATTATTTAATTGACACTGTACACCCCTCTTGAACCTTCACTCCTTTAAATTTATTTATGGTCCAAATTAAGATCAAAGTAACAAATTCTAAGGTGACTTAAATCCCAAATAATGGAATATTAAGATGAAATCCATTGTAATAATAATAATATCTATTTTTAAAGTCACAGCGAAGCCGACATCAAAGTGGTGTATGAGAATCCCTTGTTTGTAGGACAATGGACCCACCTCTGCACAACGTTTTGACTACTAAGTCTAAAAAAGCATACATACTCTACTCCTCTGTTTTTGACCATGTAACCTCTTAGAAAGAAACACATACTATTAACCATTAAAAATAAAAAGTTACTAAAATAAAATTTAAAATTTAAAATAAAAATAAATATATCAAAACCGTGATTTCTACCATTTATAAGATTAAATGAATTATTTTAATGCGCGATAGGTTTGCAGGTTTAAAAAAATCCGCCTTACTACATTATCATGCTATTAATACATAGAAATCACCTCTTTTTCTGGCTAAACTTGTAAATTTTGTTTAGGCTCTGAATCGGTTGGCAAGCTACTGTCGTCACCAGTAGGGGAGGAAGACGAACTGCGCTCTGCGGTGTCTGAATCCCTTGGTGGAGTGAGCTTGCCGTCTCTCTGGCGAGATGGTGTAATCCTTCGTACCGGTCGCTTCTGCGTGCAGTAGAGGAAGGTGTTTCCTGCATTTCTCTTGCAATTATCTGCTCCAAATTATTAGAAATGGTTTCAAGAAACGATTAAAAAGTGTATAGAAAAAAAACTAATAATAATAAAAAATAGAAATTTTTTGTTATATATATAAACTCAATATTACAAACAGTTTTCATGGATGAATCTTAAATAATAAGAATTATTTTTGAAATTTAAAATTAATTTTTTTAACTGATTGTTATTTAGTTTATTTATTAAATTATTTAAAATATAATTTTAAAAATAAAACCACTGAGAAGTGTCAAAACTTATAAACAAATATAGCAGTTAGGAGTTCTCACATAAAAATTTACACAAAGGTTTATGGATTTTAGCTTAGACATATAATATTACCATTATGTTATCATCATAAGAACTTTTACATGGTATTTATTTTTAACACTCTCTTATAATCTTATCAGTCACCTATTTTAAGCGACTTATATATTAGCATAAAACACACTGAAATAGGATCAGGCTAATGATTTGGAAGCTATCTTGGGTAGAATTAGAAAACTAGTCTCCATGAAGAATTATGAGAAAAATTAGTGGAGTTAAAGAATTGTGAGATTGAATGGTTTTTATGTAACATGAAAAGAATAAGTTTGCAGATTATTAAGTTAATTTGGTCACTAGTTAAGATGAAAATTATTGTTAACTAATAGAAATTTATCACTCATCTAGTTCCTTAAGACTCAAGTTGATTAAGGAAAGTACAGTGCTGTGTATAATCTTATTCATTGACAAAAAATGGTGGATGTCATCATAGTTATTTACTCATTAAAGGAAAATAATTTGTTGTCATGGGGCACCATGGTAGCAATGTTTTGATTAGGGGATTTTCTTTGTATTAGGACTCTGCAATCCTATTCAGTTATGTAGAGAGTCACTCATAGTCTAAATCTGAGGAATTTTCTTTGTATTAGGACTCTATGAAATTCTATTGAGTTAGGTAGAGGCTATCTCATAGTGGAATTATGGGACTCATAGTTCTGTGTGGAGCACAGCTTAAGTGATTGTGTTGGGAATTGGCTTCAATAGAAAAGAGGTTTACAATGATAGAATGTAGTTCTGGTGGAGTTGTCTTACTAAGCATTATACTTTTTGTTCTTTTTATTCTAAAATTTTTGAAAAACTTCTTCAACGATTTTAAATAACACAAATAAACCCCAAATACCCATACTCTCAAACGAAACCCCTTGTGAACATCAAGACTAAATCCATTGTACGTTCACCCCATTTTAAACTTATTTATAACCAAAACTGATCACTGCGCAGATGACCTAAAGCCTAAATATCCATCAAATGAAACTCGTTGTCCGTTTCCTTTTCTAACTCATGCGTTTAAATAGAAGAGATCTCCTCAGATATCAAAACTCTCAAATCTGAGTTACGATTTTCCGATCGCGGAAACATAGCCAACGAAGCTCAGCAATTTGCAGTCCAGACAATACGAAATGGAGTACAACAGATATGGGCGTGCTGGTAAAGCTCCAACATGAGGAAGAGGTGGAAGTTCATGGCAGAGTTACTTCATAGAACACCCTCTTCGTGAAACTAGGGTTCTTCCCACCCCCCGCTCTTGCCATCTCCTCGTGCAGCTGTTCCCTTAGCACATGGATCTTTTCCGCGCGACAACCTTGGACTGCTAGGTATTGACGTGCTTGGAACGAATTTGTTTGACCGCGGGGCAACACTGTCGCCCTATGGTTATAGAGAGCCGATATGAATATCCGTGAGGGAGCCTGAGCCATACAGAGAACCCATTGGCATGCCCCTCTGGAATGGAATGGGGGTTAAAGAACCGAGATATCGCAGCCATGATCTGGCCAGAAGAGAAAGCACAGGCCTGGGACGGGAACCTTTTGTAAGAGGAGGTCAACATCTGCCACTGCTACAGCTACAGGTTCTTATTCTGTACACGCCCTTTTATATTTTGTATTGTAATGATGCTATATATAACCAAGATTGCTAAATTTTGAATTTTATTTATATAAAATATGCTAAATTTTGAATTTTATTTATATAAAATATATGTGTAATGCTTCTAGAGAGGTTACAAAGTTAGATAGCTTCATACACCTTTGTAACTAAGGATTGAAAAAGACTTACTGTTATGATTTTCTCTATTAGATAACTAAAATTTTACTTTTTAACTAAAATGCAATTTATAGGGCCTAATAATATAGATATAAAAGTATTGGTTAATAAAAGAGGAAATTTCATTAATTAGAGTAATTATTTAAAAGCATTTTCAGGAATTTTCGATAGTAAATTGTTGAAGTTTCTCACAAATCTTAGAGCAAAAAGAACAGAAAGTATAATGCTTAGTAAGACAACTCCACCAGAACTACACTCCGTCATTGTAAACCTCTTCTCTGTTGAAGCCAATTTCCAGCACAATCACTTAAGCTGTGTGCTACAGAGAGTTATGAGTCTCATAATTCCACTATGAGATAGCCTCTACCTAAACCAATAGGATTTCATAGAGTCCTAATACAAAGAAAATTCAGCAGATTTAGACTATGAGTGAGTCTCTACATAGCCTAATAGGATTGCATAGTTCTAGTACAAAGAAAATCCCTTAGATTTCCACTTTGAGTCAATCTATAAGTCAATCTCTACTTAATGCATAGAGTCTTCTAATACAAAGAAAATCCCCTAATGAAAACATTGCTACCATGGTGCCCCATGACAACAAATTATTTTCTTTTAGTGAGTAAATAACCATGATGGCATCCACCATTTTTGTCAAAGTTGAAGGAGATTATACACAGCACTGTACTTTCCTTAATCAACTTGAGTCTTAAAAAATTGGATGAGTGATAAATTCCAATTGATTATCAACAATCTTTTTGTCTTAATTAGTGACCAAATTAACTTAATAATTTGCAAACTTATTCTTTTCCTACATTACATAAAACCATTCAATCTCACAATTCTTTAACTCCACTAATTTTCTCATAATTCTTTATGGAGACTAGTTTTCTAATTCTACCAAAGATAGCTTCCAAATCATTAGCCTGATCATGTTTTAGTGGGTTTCATGTTACTATATAAGTCGCTTAAAATAGGTGACTGATAAGCTGATAAGAAAATGTTAAAAAGGATGATAAGAGAATGTTAAGAATAAATACCATGTAAAAGTTATTATGATGATAACATAATGGTAATATTATATCTCTAGCTAAAATGCATAAACCTTTGCATAAATTTTTATGGGAGAACTCCTAATTGCTATATTTGTTTATAAGTTTTGAGACTCCTCAATTCCCTTATTTTTAAAATATATTTTCAAATAATTTAATAAATTAACTAAAATAACAATCAGTTAAAAATGTTGTTTTAAATTTCAAAAATAATTCTTATTATTTGATATTCATCCATGAAAGCAGTTTGTAATATTGAGTTCATATATAAAAAAAGAGATTTCTATTTTTTATTATTAGTAGTTTTTTTCTATAGACTTTTTAACCGTTTTTTGAAACCATTTCTAATAATTTGGAGCAGAGAATTGCAAGAGAAATGCAGGAAACACCTTCCGCTACTGCACGCAGGAAGCGACCGGTACGAAGGATTACACCATCTCGCAAGAGAGACGGCAAGCTCACTCCACCAAGGGATTCAGACACCGCAGAGCGCAGTTCGTCTTCCTCCCCTACTGGTGACGACAGTATTTTTTTAATTGTTTTATTTTTTATAATGTTTATATTTATATTTTTTTT